>JABASD010000275.1:0-90770 GCA_019776165.1 Pogonognathellus flavescens | reverse complement strand
CGAAATGTGCGTATTAGCAGCTAATTTTTTGTGTGTGATGTACAATTGGCCATAGCATTCGCCATGTAAAGTTTCATTCGAATCGGCTTATGACACTTCTGGTGGTTTGCTTGTGAGTTAAACAAATCATTGCATTTATTTTATACTTGGGACTCTAATTCTAAGTAGCTTCTCGTATTTCTCGCTTACAGTGTGTAAACAACGACAATTTTTCTGTTGGCATTTACAAATGGTATTTACTTTATAATATTTTTATAAAGGTAAATTTAAACACAATATCTACCAATGTAAACTGTAAACTCTAAACAAAGTATGTTTTGTCTCGTATATGGCATATTGGTCGATAAGAAGTTTAGGTAGTGCATAGAATACACGTAAGGCAAAAGGAAAGTTTCAACACGCAATTATCCAGACACTTTTTGGATTGTCAATAATTGGTTTTAGGGATACATTTATAATCGTTGAATTTTAGAGTGATTGCCTGGTAGACCCGTATAGAATGCAATGGACGTTTGTTTTAGTGTAGTGTGGGACGTACGTGTGTAGGGATTATTGTTATTACAAAAAGGGTGACAATAAGCCGAGTAGAATACAATCGCTTCTGGTACGCACAAATTGAAATGACCTCGATTAGTTGGACTCAATAATGAAAATTTGATGAATTGAGGCTTGAGTGCATGATAAAATGATGAGCCAAAGGAAATGGGATCATCAATATGCAAACAGGAGCTATATAGGCACCGGGAACCTATAACCAAGCTACATATTTCTATAGGCTTTTCGTATGTGCAATCCTTTATCATTATTTCCCTTTCCTTTTTCATATGAATGATTACATGTGCTTTGTTTATCTCAATCCGTGTATGTGAGTTAGCCCTGTTAGCATAATAATTTTATAAACGTACCTAACTTTACCCGGTCCCGGTATCAAAATTTAGGTAGGCTATATATTATATATATTTTCCCAATATTATTATTGTAATACTTACATAATATGGTACACTATCTGTATACACACATTATTTTAGACGTAATGTATTATGGATAGGGTTTATCCCTTCGTAATTTACAGATATATCATTTTACATTATTGTGATAGGGATAACGCAGTAGTAAATGCAGTTTGTACGTAGGTTCATGATTTTATTTTGGAATTAATTTAGTATAGTTTAAATTAGTACGTATGTATTATGAACCTAAATGAAATTGATTCGTATATAACGGGAAGATTAATGCAAATTGTGTTTTGGGAAGTAATAACGTAATCTGTCAAGATAATCAAGTTCGATCAGCATTAACACAACTCAAACCTAATTCTTTCCACTTTCACTCAACTTTTTTACTAAAGACAAACTAACGATGAAATCTCCAACCTAAACAATTCATATTAACAATTTTCGATATATAATGAAATATGCAATGTGGAAATCAGTCCATGCATTTACAGGGGCTTACTATTAGTATAAATATAAAACTTCATAGATTCATTGCACAACTCTTGTTGTAACATTGCAAGAGTTCTATCACAACTTCCGGACACATTTTCCATGGATTCCAATAAAATTAATGTAAACAGGAAGATTCTCAGTAGGAACTATTGCATGAACTCTTATCATAGCTTAATTACTAATAGGCATAACGAATTTCAAAAATATTACAAAATAATTCATATCACATTTGTTGAGAATTAAAGTATCAATTTTTTATTATTAAATTACGAGCAGCAATAGAATTATCTTTCGAACTTATCGTTTGCATCTTTGGATTAAAATTATCTATGCTAGTATACCCACGGCTACTATGTTCTTAGAAAGTAAGAATTCTAATAACAGTTGCGAATACTAGTCTTTTCATTTCAGTAGTACAAAAACGGGATAGAGATTCTCCCTTTAGTTATGTACAAGGGCAAGGAAAAGCGCTTAGAGCTAATAATTCACTTGGGGGTTAATATAAAATCATGACTTTATTAATCCCGTAATAAAATTTTATGGGATGATTTAAGTTGTCAAATGAAAATTACGATCCAGACTTATAAACTTAACCCTTCCACTTGCTACACGAGATACTCCACCCACCAACCCAAATACTTTTCCGCAGCACAGCTTTATTCCTTATCCGAATGATCTCAATCCTCCGAATGTCATTGCTAAAATTCAGCCTTTAATTTATGCTGTGTATTTTAACTTACAATTTTAAAGCCTCTTCAATGAAGAGTCTTCATTACAAAAAAATTAAAAAAAAATTCATACCAAAGTATAGTTACAGAAAAAATACGTGCAATTTATTTTTAAATTTCAAGCAAACAAACTTGGATCATTTTTTGAAAAAATCAAATCTATTCGTCATTAATGAAATATGCAATAAAATGTTCATCAATGCCTAAAATAAATGCCACTGATGTTGATCATTTTTATTGTAAATTCATTTTTGTCACACAAATTGTCAGATTCGAATTCACAATGCGGGCATTACAACAACAAAAATTAGTTCAAACTGGTTATTTACTATTGTTTAATAAAACTACATAAAAGATGCGAATACACACACGAATGATAATTTTGTGCATTATCTTGATGCGGTGATTCTTTGTGATGGTTGGATGCACAGAGAGGATACACGTGTTACACTTACACAGTACAGAGTAACAATACACCTTTAAAACAATGAGGGTTCTACTAATGAAAGGCTGAGAGAGAGAAGAAGAGCCAAATGGCATTCATCAAGTCACGTAGTGCAAAAGCAGAAAATGGATTAACGCTTACGACAATAGTCTCTCCCCCAATTTCCGAATCTACTTTATACGATACGTTGAATTCACATTATTGTAAAACAAGAAAAGGCTACCAAAAACAAAAGCGCCTCTATCCGTATTCTCTCCACACACATTATATAGATGTCCACATAAAATATATCTATATAGAGTAATACCCAACCTACCCGGTACTTTTACACTTACCATTTCTACTATATTATTAGGTATAGTGCCTACACACACACAATGTTCTGTATATGTCTGATGTCCACCACACTGTGTAAAGTATAAAGGTTTGCGGTAGTGCTAGTGGTGAATTAAATCATTGAAACTGACTCTATAAAGATATAAAGGGAATTGTGCAGAGATTGACACTAGGAAAAGCGTTTGCCTCCCGTAAAGTTACCCGTATAAGAAAGAGATGGGTAGTACTACTGGTAACTGTGTATTTGTACATGGAGAAGTCGTTTCTATTGCGCAATATGCAGATAAAGTGGCACAATATACGTGTACGTTTCTGTATAGCGGAGTAGTTACACTTAATCCTTAATGTCAATCGAATGACATTTAGAAGTTGTCAAGAGCACCCTGTAAATGTCAAGATAGGAATTAAAAGTCATCTTGTATAGATTTTACGACGTGGTCTTCTCTTTTGCGGGCGGCCTCCTTCCCATTTCCTTAAAGACATTTCCTAACCTTTATTTCCTTCATCCACTAATACTACCAGAAACAAAATATCCCTTGTATTTTCATTCAACAAAGATTCTACTACTACTACGTATTTACTAGACACATCGAGAGGATATCCTATGTATAGTGAGGAATTTTGGCAATTTTGATGATATATGGTTAAATTGTCCCACACCCGAACTTATTACGTTGTAGCATAATTCTATGCGTGTAAAAGTGTGCAGGTTGATGATAAGATGAGTTTAGTTAGTAAAAAGACAAATTAGTGTTGATATTTTCTTTATAGACTTTCGTATGTCAATGCACCTTGCAAATGACTGTGACACTAAATATTCCAGGTAGGTATACAAATGTGCAAAGTGTATTTGCATGTGATATACAAAATTCTGCATGGTTGTACTGTAGTACTCGGTATTTAGATATGTATACAAGAGAAAGTTTGCGAAATCCCTAGCTCTTCCTATATAATGTTGGAAATTATGTGTGTAAATGTGTGTAAATACCTTTCTGCAGTTAAAAAGAAAACTTTGCTCTTTTGGCTCATAAATTGTAACAGCATGTCATTAAGGGGGCTACGCTACAAGGTACTTATAATAACATAAAAGCAATGTCTTAGTTTCTTTTCCCAACTTATATACACACACAGCTACTACACTTACTATACCTTATATGAATTTGAGTACCCTACACTTTACATTTGTATATCATATACCTTAAAACTTGTATAGCTATATATAGCCTTATGAAGCCTACGTGTACTTCTTCTATGTAAAAGAGTAGCAGTATCATTAAACTTGATTCTCACAAGTCCTAGCGTTTTCTCTCTCTCTCTCTCTCTCTGGTAGTTCCAACAGAAATGTTTGAAAATAAAATATTCTTCTGCGTACTACAAATAATGAAAGTGACGAGATCAAAGTGAGAAAAAGGGATTCATTTTAGTATGCATAGAAACACGACACAGAAAGGAAGTGTATACTTAAGAATTATGCCTAAGAACACTCCCACTACACTTCCACTATACCATGCACTCTTTGCAACGTATAAGAGTTTTGTTTGTGTCACTGTGTGTAAAGACTGCTCTTTCATTGCATTATATTCACCCGGATGTACTAACAGAACGTACAATGTAATTTATAGCAGCAAAAGCGTGTTATTTCATAATACAAATTCTACTGTAAGAAAATATATGACTATGGTACTTTCTATATGCCTATATACCTTAGTGTATAAGGTATATAGGGTTTTATGTATGTTTGTGTATGAATGGGTAATATATTTTGTGCCTTTATGTATTTTGGTGGTGTGGGTAGTGCAGTATGACTTGTATCTCCCAAGTCAACGATTTTTCTTGCACCTCTCTCAATTCCCACACCGAATTGACACGAATCCTCTACTTGACTCTTTAGTTCTGACATGACTGGATCACAAAGGAACAACACCCAAATCCCATCATTTCTAAAGAAAACAGATACCTTAGATGAATGTCTAGTGGGAGATGAGAGACAGAAAGAGCTTGACACAGCTTTGAATAGATTCAGAATTCTGAGGTGATACTTACGTTGTGAAAAGAGCTCCTTTGCTTTTCTCTCTCTCTCTTCTTCTGCCTGTCTTCGCTATAATACTTTTCCATATACCTATATACATGTATCTACCTAATATATTTTCAAAGAGCTCAATCCTAATACTACTACTACTACTACTACGAATACCACTTGTCCACAAAAGAAACCTTCTAAAGATACACAAGACTGCTGAAGACATACTACACAAGAAAACACACAAAGTATTCACACAGTATACGAATATTAGCACCCACTCTCATGATGAAAGCAAATACTACAAGAAATACGAAGAGAATAATCTATACCTTTATATAGACGAGGCTTTATTTCTTAACAATATATTATTATGTCTACAGTCAACCCACGCAGCAAAGCGAAATTGAAACCAAACACAAATACATTATACACACCGACAATGATCCAGTCACTTTGTAAGGATATCCTTGTATGGCATAAGAAGGCTTACAATAAAATCAAATTAGCTGAACAAGTAAAGTACACGCGACAATAATTATTTAGAAGAACCTTCATCGTGAGACACATTCAATATCTATTACATTTCGTATATTATTACTTAAAGTATCTATATACAAAGGAACCTTTCACTTTCCCTATAAATTCATTCGACCATTCGGATTCTATGAAATATTTCATTCATTCTCACATTCACAAAAATATTTTATATTCCTTATATTGTGTTGATGTAAAAAAAATCCTATTTAGCAATCACGATTAAATCCTGGTGCAGATTTTAAGTTTAAGCAAACAGTACATATCTACTCATTTTGTATGATAGGCATTATTTCTATTTTTTGTGAGAATACGCGTTTGACTTTTAAAATTTTCAGTTTAAACGCGGATTGCACTGAAAACTGTGAGAGAAAGGGAAATATTAAATATTAAGTGAGCTCCATGTAAGATAACACTTACGAGTTTAGAAGTGCAAATGAAACTGTTGCACATTTCCTTTTGAGAGAGAGAGAGAGAGAGAGAGAGAGAGACAGGTTGGAGCGGAGGAAAGGACTGTCAAGCTAAAATGCACAGAGACAGTTGATTTAATACAATCTGAATGTAAACCATAGAAATGCACAGCGACAGCTACTTAGGATCCGTAAGCACAAAGTACTATTGTTACGACATTCTGCCGAGGAGTAAATATTTAGTAGGATTGTAATGTGTGTGTAGAGTTGAAACACATCCCGTGTACAGATATATATAGTGTGATTGTGATAGAGGTAATAGGGCAGGTTGATATAGGAGAATAAAAGGTGTATATAGGATAAAAAACGGAAGGTGAAAGTCCAAGTGGTAGGGAAACGGGAGAAGTATGCGGGAGAGAGTGGAGGAGAAGCCTGCAGAAGAGTATGATGATAAATGTCTGCAGCAAAGACACAAAAAGCAAAGTTTGTTGTTCTGCTTAACAAAGCGTTCTTTTTCAAGCGGCTTGTGGAAATTTTCTGGGCAAATGGAACTCATACATAACAAGGCGACACTTGGGTATTATTCCCAATTTTTTATCCAACAAAATAATAAATATCCAAAATGCACCCGAACTTATTTCTTGTCATCAGACTGTGAACGCTACATTTCTCTCACTCTTTGTCTCTTTCTCGCTCTCCCTCTCTCTCTGCGTGTTTCTCTTTCTTAGGGCATTACACATGTCTTATATATACTACATAATACAAATGCCCCATCCAAAGCACACACAGTCATATTACAAGTACAGAATCACATACCTAATGTAAAATCACAATTTCTTCACATATAAAATATATTCTTGCTCGTTCAATGCAAAATGCACTTATACAGGTGTATTGTTTGTGTGTATCAGTATGATTTCTGCCTTCCTTCTTTTATACGTCATAGACTGGATTTCACCCCGTTCGGCGTTCCTTGAGTAAATTTAAGGTACACTCTGGCTAACAGATGCGATTTCTCTTGTAGGTAGCGTAGTACGTACAAGTTTCCGAGTTCTTTGTTAAGTAAAAGGATTTCTTAAACCGTTTCATCACGTGTATCTTGAATCTTCTGATGAAATCTCTCTAGGTATAAGCTTGGCTCGAGTAAATCAGTTCTGCTACTGCTTTGCATATATTATACATACACACAAGTACACAGAGAAACACAAAGGTAAGTAAAACACCTTTCCCTCGTGCATTTACAGATAAATAGTAGACAGTAGTCATTTCTTAATATACTACAACCTAAATTTTAGAAGTTCAAGTATGAAGTAATACATGCATGGATATAGTATGTGTACCTTGTGTAGTAGAGGAAGCGGTTTAAGAACAAGACGACCAATACCACGGTCGAGATGAAATAAGTGTGCATTTGCAGCTTCACCTTATTGCTGTCAGTTTATTCATGAGATGCCTAGGTGAGTATTTCTATATACAAGAACTAAGAACAACAACGGGAGCACTTACCTGCTACAGTACAGACGCTTTTCATCATGTCAAAACTTATACTCATTTATATTCATTTCCCAATGCTCATAAAGCTTTGCAGCTATGTTTCTGTAAGTACAACAGGATCTCCTGATTTGACTGATGGATCATAATAATTTTGTATTTCTCTATTTTATTTATCCATTAAAATCAGATTATTTCTAAATGTATTGTTACAACTGTGCGAAAATTTATTTTATGTTCTTCGCTTTATTGAACAGAAGTATAATGTAGATTCAAATGTCTATTAAATACATAGCATATGAGTAGCAAAATAAAATCCATATTTACTATTGTACTTGTAGTCACACAGGATCTGTAATTTTAAATAATCACTTGCAACCTTCTAACTAAACATATAATTTTGAATTCTATGTTATCTGATGACTTGATTTTATCTTTAAACTAAACATACATTTATATAACCTTTTATACATATACATACGTAATACTGAGTCATTGTGGCTACCATACTTATATGTGTGACAGTGATTGTATTGTGTTAATAAAAATAGGTTTTTCTGTCTAATATTATGAGTTGGTACATACCAAACGTATGGAAAACTCTTATATTTGACTCCTAATCGAATATATTCGCACAATCTTTGCAAATTACTTAAAATAATAAATGCTTTATGTTTAGATTGTATTCCTTTGTATTCTTCTGTCATTGAGCAGGCTCCCTTCTGGAGATCTCACATGTTTAAGACCACTAATTCTGTTTATAGCTCAACTTAAGACTTTTTGTTCATTCCGTTGAGAAGTACATAAAATCAAGCTATATGTAGAAGTATTATTATTTTTCTAACACTATAACATAGAGGAAATACTAATTGTAGTAGACGCAGCCTGTATATATGGTATAATACGTAAGCTTTAAGGGTCAGGAATATAATTAGGTGGAGGAAAAGGAAGAAGGGAAGTACATAAAACTAAACTTGAATGTGGTAAAGACAAGTCAAGATGGTTTTCGCACGGTTAGCGTATAAAAAACTTGAGTCCACATTTTACATATTATGTATGACTGGAGTGTCAAGTGGAAGACGCACTGAAAATGTTAAACCTTGCAAAAGTTTCGTAACTTGCGTGCTGTGTCTTTATGTCTACGTCTGTACTAGTCGTGTCTGGCTGTATACGGAGGTCGTTGCACGTGTAGTTCGTCCACACAGTTACTTCTTTTACTTTATTTTTTGCAGTTCATTTTTTTAAACTTTTTCTTCGTCTGTCGTTTATTTTACAAGTAGATGCTCTTTCGTCTACTTCTCTATATGGTAGACGTGGTTCACTTGAATAGAGATCACTGTATTATTATTGTGGTTGTGGTTGTGTGCTTTCTAAACACGTTTCTCCGAAAAATCTTTATTCAAATAGTTTTTTTCTATTGCAATTCTACACGTAACAAAATTCTGCCATTAACTTATTAGCAAAGAAGAAGTATAGAAATTAATATGTGTGATAGTGTACATTAAAATGCTATTTTACTATATAGCTGTGGAGAATAATTTAGAGTAGAAATTGTCCTATTTATTAGTGTTTCTCATGCTTTTTCCGCGAATAAGATTCATTTACAATTCTTCCTAGGGAAAATAACACTGCAAATATCTTTGTGAAAGAATAAAGTTGAAATGTGTAAAGAAATGGAGATAATGTGCAAGTTTTTTCATATGACATTAGTAATAGCATTTCTTATAAATATATCTGGGCTTTTTGACTTGAGTTTATACATATTCTCTGTTACTCTGTCTGTAAGAGTAATATCATGTACTTCTATCACTCGTAGATGTAATGACTTAGAAAAATGTTATTTGAGTTGACTCAGCTTTCTTTTCTCGAGGTTTTCGACAAAAACGCTCTCGTCATAACTTTTGCACTTAGCTCGCATTAAATCTGTTGAACTTGACTCTCCTGTCATTTCTCCTTCAGTAAATGATAAGAGTTTTACGAGATTTTCCAGTCGAATTAAATGCACGGAGAAAAGAAGTTGTTAAAACTTTTTTAATGGACGTGTGAAAGTCATTTGTTTCTTTTATATGTGGATTTGTCGATCCAATAAACTTAATCCGGGAAAGATATACCATCATTATATCATAATCCTTATATACTCACAATTATTTACCATCCACAATACATACCTATACGTTTAAAAACATACAATTGTATTTTAAATTGAAAAACGATGTAACATTGCGAAATATTTCCACTTATATATATTTAGCACATTTGTACTCTCCAAAATTAAACACATTACCTATTGCGAAAATTTTCTCTTTGGGGCAATAATTCATTGTGAAAATTGATTAAAATAAAATGTTGCATAACATAATATCTAGTCTATATATACTCATCAGAAATACTCGTGTGAAAATCATTATACCTAAACATTTCAACATAACATGAATTTAAATACATACCCACATACAATCCGTGTGGGTAAATGGTGTAGATTTTTGTACACAAAATGAGACAAGAATACTATAGAATAAAACAATGTATACAAAAACAATGAAATCACGACTAACGTGAAAATTAAAGTTTGTTTTCAATAGACTGCTCTAACTATTCTTTGTTGTATAAATCGCTTAAAGTTTAAAATATTGAAATTTATACCACAACTATACCCAATTCCGCAAAAGCTAATACTAAAGCTGTTACCCTTCTATATGTTACAAATATTTAGCCAGAAAGATGTGCATTGTTCAAAATAATTCTATATATAGCACTAGCAATTTGATACAGCTATTGTTATCGGATATTGTGTTTTGCATTAAATTTCCCCTTTTATAACATGCAAATTCCACACATGGTTAAGTATACCAAGTGTGTATACTTATAAATGCACTTCGACACGCACCATGTGTAAATTTCATATGTTTATGCAAACCTAATATGCATATAATAAATACATGTGAACTTATTTGTTAGTGTTTCTCTTAGAGTGAGTAACAATAATAGAAGTATAGCGGAGCAAGTTTTTAACAACGTATCCAAATATACATATATAGAGAGAGAGTGGGAATGAATGAAGTACAATGAAGTACCTATTTCCATTGAAATTATTTGATGCAATTTTCAGCTGTCATTGTTACTCAGACGGAACTAAAAGGCAACCGGCAGATTTTTCCTCGACTAAATTGTGAAACGGAAATTGCCAACCTTTGAATAGGCTGTGTGATTAATGAATGCTTTCACTTTCTCTTCTGCATATGGCAGCAATAATTACATTAGGTAGGTTGTGGCTCCATATATTTATTAACAACACATTTTATACCACGTAGAATTATATACCACACCACCAATATCCCTATGTACTAGTTTATGTTTATACATACGTACCAATTCCAACCATACACCGTACTCATTTACAAATTCTCTACAGTCCTGCTCCTATACCCATATAGGGCTCTCCCACTTTAACAGAAATTTTAACGGGTATTATAACGGGTAAGGTTGAGTTGGTGAAAGAGAATCCATATAATTCCAAATAGTTTACGTCTATTATTCACGATTGCTATTATTATTGCTACAAATAACGTATTGATTACCATACACGATACATTTGCATGTAGTAGTCACTAACAATAAGTAAGCACACCTCCTCCTATAATTTATAACTGCATGATATTACGTTTGCATTGGTTTTAGTAGTAACCGTATAATAAAACGTGTGAACAATTACAATGCATATTCATCGTGCAAAAATAATTTGCCTGTGTAAATGCATACTTCTGTCAATACTCATTTAGAAAGTATATGTGATGATAGACATCAATTTGTATGAGATTCTTTAAGCTTTTTACTTATTTAATTTAACGGTAAAAGAAGTAAGTGTTCTCATTTAACTTTCAGTGATGAAATATAGAACACCGCCACAGACAACGAAATATACTGCAACAATTATTTAAATCGAAGTTAAATTGCAGATTCGGGAATGGTAAGCAACCTGCAGTAGTTCAAGCAATAATATTTTAGAATAGTTTTGGTAATCAAAGTGTTAATATGAATTAACAAGATTTCATTATGAAAATCAGCGATTGCTCGATAAATTTTTAGCACTGACATTTTACTTAATGTGTAAGTATTGCTGACCAATTAAAGAAATTATACATTACACTACGCATATACGAGAATAGTTATAGACATCCTTTCAATGCACTATTATCTTTCTCTTTCTTAAACAACTAAAGTTACAATTACCTATTGATTACCATTACATTTACAAATTACATTTACTACCTATTGAGATGTTGCTCAAATTGAAAAGTTAGACACAAAAATCATTATTAATTAAACTGCTAACACTTTTATACTCACATACGTAATTGTTTTAAATTCGGATAAAATGATAGGTATACGAATTGAAATCTAAAAGTCTCGTGAATAGATTTAGGTACGACTATACTGACTAATAAGAATTAGTACATTCATTATGACTAGTTAGGTCGCTTTCACCCATATTCATAGCTACTGGCTTTTGAATGGTAAATACGTTGAAAAGGTATACAAATGCATACTAATGTTCCACATTAGATTAGATTACCTTTTCCACACATTCAATTCATTTCCATTGAGTTTTCTCCGTTCCTATGCAAGGTGCATGCACTAATACTATCTGCACAAGTATGCGAGTTTTACTAGAGAAAAAGAGACTGCCTATACATTCAACATACTCCAAACTCCACACTATCATTATTCATATATGATAACGACTTAAAAGACACGCTTGGCTCAGCAGTGGCAAACTTTCTCGTAAACATATATAGAAAACGGAATTGTGAATTCAAAGCTTACACAGTTCTGCGTACATATATAGAAATGTTATAATAATAAAATTCCTATAAGAGTAGGTAATATAAATAGGAGCAGTAGGCATATAGAAACTATATCTCTATACTGGAAATGTTCGTTTCCCGGTTGTATTTACTTTGGTAGCGGAACGAGAGCGTGAAAGCAACACATGAATAATCAACGATGTATTTTGTATCTACATTCAATGTGGATACTTATGTGCTTTAAGTTGTGCGTGCATTGTCCTTATATCTTTTCTCTTCATTTTCAACTACCACTTACCTTATACAGTATTCTATGTGCCCACTGTGTGTGTAGCTACTATGTGTGAGACAACTGCTACCGGGAGTCTATAGAAGTATTATAAATGCAATTTTCACTTCTCACACCGAATTCTGTGCTTTGTTGTGTTAGAGTGAGTAGTAAAGTACTGTAGGAGTAATGAGACTTGTTTAGAACCTTTTCTATTCTGTGATATAGAAGTGATTAAAGTAAAAGGGTTACTACTTTTCCTACCAAGGCAAAATGAAAGATGGGGTGGGATTCCTTTGGGTGCGTTGTATTTCATTGTAAGTCTATTCAGTTTTCAATTCAGTGTCATTCACATTTACGCACAAGGCTAATGCACACTATACCACTTCGCACAGTTTATGAAGTTGAATTTACAATGTTGTACAAGAAAAGTATACAGTAGTGTATAGTAGTGTGAAACGGAAATTAGCTCTTAACACACAAGTACAGAGTTGAAGCAGTATGTTTTGTATTGTATACATTTTCACATAATCTTATCTTTCTTATACTTACATATTTAGAAGATATACAATACACCTATTGTACATTACAAGGGTGTCTGTATTGTATACTTCAATACGCAAATAAATTGTAGGTTTTTTTTAATTGCCTGTATCCTGTCCCTGAAATTTTATGTAACGAAAATGAGACAATTTTGTAGGAATTGTTTTTAGAGTATTCAAAACCATTTGGATTGTTTGTCGCATTATTTTTTATCATACTATAGAATAACCATGAAGGTTTTTTGTTTCCTAAAAATGTGACAGATAAAAAAGGAACAGAATTCTTTAAATCCTCGCAACACTGGCCCAGTCCTTAAGACAATATTATTTCCGGTGTTTTCCCATATGTAAAAAATCTACCTGTAGGTATCCATAAATTGAAGAAAATACTTTTTACCACCTTACACTACCAAATATGTCGTCTCCTATATCTATATATGCAATACAACCAAACCAATATCATTCCAATCATAATACGTTGGGTAGTTTCTCCCATAGACAACTTTTATTTGTAACTGGAACTACCTATTATAGGAGTGAAATTTGTAAGCAATGAAAGTGAAAATAATATACAGAGAAGCCTATAATATAACACACTGGGTGTGAACTATAAAGGTGTGGATTTTTAAATATAGTATGCAAAACTGTTTGCCCCAAAGTTACGTGTAGGAGTGGAGCAGAGGGAAAAGAACATTTGTGTACGAGAAGTTGCTTCACATGTTGCAGTTCCAGTTCAAATCACACAGTATAGTATTCCATGATGATAATGTACATATAAAGCAGTGGAATTGAATCGAATTGCGAGTGTTGTATATTTTTCCACAGAGAATCACTCACATGTGTGTGCATAAACGTAGAGCTGGGAGAGAGCAGAGCAGAAGTATGAATAGCATAACTAAAACAATGTGTCTGTGTCTCTGTCTCTCTGAATCCTCATAGCATATTGTGTAGAGCGCAACCAAACTCGTAGATTAAATGAACACCGAATAAATGACTATTGTGTGAATATCTGCACTAGTTGCCTAAAACTACAGCTTGGGGGAAAACTAAAATTATTCTGCCGTACTTACACACATATACTAAAACCTACTACGTATATACACAATAAACAACTTATATTATATATAAGAGTATATATAGGGAACTATGGTATATAGAATTTATATTGTAGTGTGTCATGTAGGATTTATAAAGTAACTTTGCTGGTTGTGTAGCTTATTTGACTTTAGTTTTGCGAGAAAGGGCAAAATGTGCCTGAGGAGAGTACAAGAGAGAGAGGAAGACAGAGAATTACTAAACACTCCTAAAGGAGAAAGACATTATACGTATTTTAGTACTTATTTAACACACAGTACCACTACTGTATTCTTTTTTGTTTATCAAGTATTCTGTTGTGATGGGATAACAATGCAATAATGCAAGTGGCAAGAGAGTGCGACTCTTTTGACATATGAGGAAGGTCTCTTAGATTACTTTTTACTTCACAACAGTTGCTTTATACTTGTCATGTTTGCCTTGATGCACTTTTCTGACTTTTTTGACACAACTATATACTCTCATGCCAAATAACTTACTACTACTACTACTCTTTCTTTTCCAACAAAGTCACATCCACAAAAATCCCATGCAATAATAATAGCTAGACAATTGAGCATAAAATTGTCGTCTGTGCATTAGCACTACCAGTAACAAATGTAATAATCTCTCAGGATGCATAATATATAGTTACATAGTGATATATTTATCTGTGTGAGATTCAGCATGGTATATGTGTTCCATCCATGAATATATACAAAAGGAAGATTTTTTTACGGTTATAGTGTATGTATGCGTCGTATTTGGGTATAGCTATAATGGAGAGTGTACTAAATACAAAGCGATACACACACAAACTAATACAGCAACATAAATTCATGTTCCCGTCAAGTTACATCTCACGTACTGCACTCCTCTCTGTCTGCTGTCTATTCTTGCGTCACTTAAAATAGGGGAACAGAATGTCAACTTGCATTCATTCACATGACATCGCCCTCTCTCTGAAAATGCCACTTGAATTGCCTACGTTTTCAAATGCTTAGTCAAAATCACCGTCGAAAAACTAAACTGCTACAAGTATGTAATAATAATATTTCACATAGCCAAAAGACGACACACGACGTGCATTAGTCCTTTGTAAGCAGATTCTATTTACCATGTGTTAACTTGTTACTTATATACCTATAACCATGCATAAAGGCAATGTTGTACTACTTTCTCTACACAAATATAATGCACAGCCACCGCACGTTTGGTATAATCATGAAGCAAGATTTCCAAATGAATCATCATGAATCATAATGGCTAATCTGTATGCACTCTCCATGACAGATTTGTGCCAAGTAGATTTCATCATGAATTCCACTAGAATTTGCTTTAATAATAATATCCAGCATGGATAATACTATACTAGAGTTTATAATCATATGCATTTGAGTGGAAACTAACTTTATGACTTTATAAGTAGTAATACTGAATGCTCTACTGATGTTTAGCTTATTTTGGGGCTACAGTGCAGTAGCATTGCATAAAGTACGTGAGCAAAAGTAAAATACCTATACTGCTATAATACTCTTTGGTTTTGCATTCTAAATGTGTATGAAATATAATTATCAGGCTACCAGTTAGGATAGAAAGCAAATACCTTTCAATTATTAGCACAGACGGCTGTTGCATTTGATATCAATTAGCTGATCCCTTTGACTTAAGTGCATACGTGTTAAGAGTTCAAAGAAAAGACTCGTGAACCGAAAATCATTACATCAGTCATTGCATTGGCTTTTGCATAATATAATGTTTTGATATATTATACGGTAATGCAACATTCTAATGTATTAATTCTGGTATACTTTATCAAAGTGAAAATACTAGGTCAAAATTAAGATAATTCGTTACCAAAACTAACCAGCATTATTTTTGACACGATTTAATTTATTCACAACATTTTCTGACCAGCCGGAAGACAGGGAATCTGTTTTATTATTGGTTTTAAATAATGAAATGAATTGTAATTATTCACTCGTATGGAATTCAGTCTGTGATTGGAAAATAGTTAACTTTTAGAGAAACGACTCTCGTGATCCTGATCCAAAAATTATAACATCAGTTTGCTTTTACATAATATATTTAGTAATGCGTTCACATACAGTAGGTACTACGTACATGGAATTTTTATATTAATTCGTGCAAAATTTACCAAAGTAAAATAATAAATAGGTCAAAATCATAATAATTCGTCACAGGTAAACTAACATACATTTATAGGACACAATTTTGTGCAATTTTTTTTTTAATGAGCCATACATTTTCATTCGTGTGGAATTCAGTCTGTGATTGGAAAATGGTGTTAACTTTCAGTTATGAGAAATTCTTTGTACTTTGACTTTATAAGGTCAATCTGACTATGTACTTCATACAACGAATTCTGCAACTATGACGTTGATGGTGATGATTATGATAGAGCTGTAGAATGCATTACTCGTATGCATTTACAAAACGTGATAATATTTATCAACCACACTCTTATAGTACAATACTCTCTATGCCCATAGTACCACCATACCAACATTATTATACGGAAAAGTGTTATAGTACACTTTGTCTATACGATATTGTGTGTGTGTGATTTGTTGCAGGGTCACATTACTATGGTATAGATAATGGGACGCTATTCTCAAGTAGTATTAAATTACTCTCTTTCGAAATTGTTATTATGAACATGAAAGATTACAATCTCAAACCCTCAGAGTTTCAGTTTGAGCAAGGGTAGGCAGTCAATGGTCAATAATATTCATACACGGTGTATGCAAAACTATACCAATTCGATATTAGACTACTTATATTATTTTTTCTGACTCTCAGTGAAACTCAATATTCGAGTGGCAGATACATACATAGAGTAGTTGAGACGGGCATTTATTTACTACAGTACAGTCTGTAAATATCTAATATAAGAATATCTAACACGTCCCCTTGTTCACAATACTTCACAGATTAGATTATTACCTCTGTCTGTACTTTTCACAACTTACCGCACTAAATACGCTGCGGAAGACAGACACGGAATTAGGGCACGGATTTTTCCGGACATCTAAAAAATTACTGTGAAATTTACCAATGACGATCTCAAGATAGCTGATAGTACGATTGAAGTCTAAACCATCAAGCTAGGCACGCTGAGGTCTATACGATATTACTGTGTTATATTATGATTATGATAGTGATAGAGAAGAACATGGTAAGATATTTGTGTGAGTTGTTGGTGAATAAGTGGGAGAGGTCGCGGCGTTCATAGACGTTCATAATAAAATGGTAGTTGATGGATGATCCTTCAAGAAGACGGTCGTGGTGTGGTGGTGGTAGTAGCACATAGAGCTCTTTGTCGTCTTCTTCTTTTCCTTCATTCTTATAGCCACGACCACCACCGCTTGTAGTAGTAGCAGTAGTCCCTGCTTTTCTATTGCTTTCTTATTTTAGTATGACTCTTTCTCTTTTTGCCACTGCACTGCACTTCCCCAGCTCACACTTACAAATATTATAAGATCTTCTATGCATGACAGGAGACAAGAGTCGTAACCAACTAAAGCACAACGATGTTTGTGTGTGTGAAGTGAATCTATGAATTCTCCTACCACTACCACCATATACTACCAGCACAAGAAAAAATAAAATAATGCTTTTACACCATGACTTGTGCTACTACTACTACAAGAAGAATACTTTTACTACATGACTCGTACTAATATTAATATGATGCAAAAGAGAAGACCATTTCATAGATGCCTGCTTTTCTCTGTAATACTTATTTATATACCTACACGTATAAATACGTACATGGAATTCTCTACTGGAGAAAGTGCCATGTCCTGGTAACACTGCTTGGCTTTTCATCCTGTGTAGTATGTAAGTGTACCTACTAGTGTGTGTGTGTGTGTTAGGTTCATATGTGATGGATATCAAAGTGATACACCATATGCCACGCTTTTTGGTTTTTAGCAGAGTTGAGTTGAGTAGTTGTGTGTGTGGCTTGGGTAGTTCAGTTCAGTTGGTTTGGCTTGACTTGACTTGACTACGTTCGGAAAGACCAAATGGGAAAAAATCATTCATCATGGAAAAAGGAAATTTCCTTATATATGCTTTATGCGTGATTGGGATACCGATTGCCGTCTCGATCATAGTCGACAAGACCCGCCACGCTTTTCTGCCTACACTTTTAGTGTGTGTGTGTATAAAGGTACAGAATTTGTGTCTTATAGGCACGGGATATTTACTAAGTGCAGAAAATATTTTATATTATATTATAGCACTTATATTAGAGACTGGAGAGAAGTTTGTGTTTTCTGTATGGCGATTTGCACACTACACAGTACATGGAGACACATACACACATGATAGTGCATGCAGCATGCTCCGCACTCAATTCAATGTGATGGGAGTAAGCTGAGCCTTTATTCTTTATTGTAGTATGTCGTAGTTCACGAAAGTTTCGCCAATTGCCACTATAAATTTATGACATGTCTCATTTCTCCCGGCGAGGAATTGCCGTCTTACTCGCCAGAAACTATATTTTCATATTTACTCAGGCAAATTCCTAAGTTTTATTGTCTTTAGTGTCAATTTTGAGTAAAAGTTACTTTTCTCAACCAAATTGACTAAGCTCACTACAAGTGTCCGATCATAGAAGAGAAGAATAGAGATGTGATGTAATGTAAGTAGACACGGGGAGAAAAGAAGAAGAAGAAGAAGTATATAGGGTGTAATTTGACTGGGCTTCTTATTTGATGATGGACTTCATTCAAAACTCTTTCTCTGCCAAGGGGAGAGTTTGTATTATATCAAGTGGACGTGTTGAGTGCCTGCACGTGTAGCCTTAAGCTTCATATCCTCTCAATAACATAACATACACACAAAATTCAAAATATATATTCCATCGCAGAATAAATAGCTTCCTTCATTCCTACTGGCTACTTAACCCTAATATTAACCATTTTTAGTGTATACCTATATAAGAAAATAAAATCCAAACACACAGTAAATGTTGCACTGCTATATTCCCTTGCTTTATGTAAAGGCTATCAGTGTGAAGAAAGCAAAGCTTTCCTTGTGTAAACCGGTAACGATAGCACTACCTTAAACTGTTAACTCTTTACCTCCATCATATATTTGTACAACCATTAGCTATGGCATCTCAACTTGTAAAATTCTGTACATCTCTTTATATTTACTAACAGACATACCTTAAAGGTAAATATATCTGTATTGAGAAAATATACATACAAGCTATTTCTATATAAATAAAATGTATATATGAATCGCTAGAAATGTAGTTGCGGTAACCAAAGACGCAGTACGTGTTCACGATTCGCAAGAGATTGAGAAAATTCCTGGAGCGTATAATATTTGCTTACATTACACATATGAAAATAATATATGCACACACACAGGTACTACTTACATGTATAAGGCATATTATTTACTTTCGTATAGTATGAGTATCAACTACCACATAGATATTATACCTACATAAATAGAAGTGCATTATTCAATAGGTATATGCCTATTAGTGCTAAACACATTTGAGGAGAATGTTTTTGACTTAATGCTTTACACAGTGCACTCTACTGAACCATTTAGTAATAATAGACACACCTTAACGTATACGTGCTGGGGTATTTTTGATGTGTATGTTATTTCATGTTGGTTCTCGCGGGGTAATTTATATAGGTGAGCTGTATATTACTTTACGCTTCACACAAACGGAAGATGTGATCAGAAGAAAATTTGGCTAAATAGAGTCATACGGATTTGTGAAAGGAACAGAGAGAGAGAGTCGGAGAGAGTGAGAGGGAGGTTTCACTTTGATAGAGAGGGAGGAAAAAGAAAAAGTGATGTATGGCTCCCAAACCGAGTATTGACTTGATATCAGATGATATAGTCACGAAACTAGCTCTCTCTCTCTCTCTCTGAGTCTCTGACTCTCTGTGGAGCTCCCAGTAGAAAGAGAAACTCAAGAAAACCAAAGCAGCCACGCTTCTTGATTCGCAACAAGCCTTTTTGACTGCAAAATATTTAGCTACTCCTGCTAAGAGTGTACGACTACAAAACGATGATGGTGTATTTGTGTGTTGTGTGTAGACCCGTGTAACTTCCTCCTCAAATACCTTTTCTTTGTAATGGCAAAGTTCAGCACGGCTATTTTCTTCACAACTATTTATGAATATACCTACCTAGTATATAATATTATTACTCATACATTTGGATTTTTACTTGGATTTATATATAGGTACCTTCGTATTGTATACCTTTATGTACCACTGTACTATAATAGTACCAGCCACACATACCATTAATGTCGGCAAATAAATTTTTCGAAATTATACATGCCGCTTTAAGTTTTATAAACACACATGGAATGTATATGTATAGCATTTTCTTTTTCTTCTATAGGATTCTTATTTGTAGACCTGTTCCATGTAAGAGTTATACCCGGGTGATATATTTGTAGCTATATGTATAACAAAAGGGTTTGTGGTGATATTTATTAAGAATACACACAGTGGTGTACGTTATTTGGACTTGGATACATTGAATTTAAATGAAAAGTCAACACGAGTAAAGTAAAGTAGTATACAAAGAAATAAAAAGTGGATCGCATTCATTCATACTCCCTATGCAATGCATGTGAAATTTGAACTTAGAAAAGTTGACGAAGAGGTTTGTGAAAAATTTGACAGTGTAGAAATATTTTTTTTAGGTTTTTGGTTGAAATGGAGTTAGTGTTGCATTAAAAAAGGCTTATGGTGACGCTTGGTGGAGAAAATCGTTTTGAAGGAATGAGCGGAGAAAAGGAGAGACACTTGAGATTCGGTTACTACTTCGTGTTTGTACTCAGAGAGTAAATGTTGAAAGAGAGTTTGAGAGTGTGACACGATTGAAAGGCTGGACGATACGCGACCTGATTTTCAAATCCCGACTTTGACCATGAGACTCGCCTTATGTTTGAGTCTCCACATGCACTTCACATGAAAAAGAAAAAGAATTCTCAACGCTCATAGTCAACTCTTAGCACTCCTCCTTATAGAAAGTAAAGGAAGATGGAGAAAAGTAAAAAGCAATTTATCATCTTAACTAAAATATATCTATCATGGTTAAATATATCATCGTGGACGACAATTTTCCTATACTATTATATTAAGAATTACCTATACGAGTGTACTATTTACCTTATAGGGAAAAATATCTCCAATATAGCAATATTCCTCTTTTTTATTGTTTCCCTATATATAGATATGAATTTTACACCTTTAGAGAACAAAGGTATATGAAAATATTATAATAGTACCTAAGCTACTGTGAAAGAGCGAGAAATAAAAATTTCCTCAACATTTGGACAATGCAGCTCATTGCGCTTGAGGCATACTAATACAAATTTGTATTAGTTGTTAGGTCAGGAAGTCCCAAAGAAAATACGGGTTAGAAGAACCATGAGAATATTATATATTGTATACCTACTAGAACAACCTTTCACAATGGTCTACTATGGTAGTATACGATGTGCTCGATCAAAGTAGTTATTGTGACTACCGATTTGTGAACTGTGATCGATAAAACGCTCACAAAATGCTTTTTAGAAACATAAATAGAAAATGTGGAACTTATCTGTAGTTACACTTTCACGTGGGGTGTTCGTGGAAGGTGGGTGGATATACATGGAAAATGAATTGCGAATTTAGATCACATCTCACAAACTTTACGGAAAGTGTGTGAAAAGCTCCTGCCTGTAGATATGATATAGAATTATGTGCACAGTTGAGTTGACCTATATATACTATAGTTTCTGTATTAACAATATTTTATTGTTGTTTATTATTGCTATTGTTAATATTATTAGGAAATTCTATCAAAAGTTTCTCTCTACTTGTTAAAACGAAAGTAATACAATAATGCACTACAATTTTGGTCACTACAAGCTAAAATTGCACAATACAGTACTTGCAAATTATATTTATAACCAGAGACAGATTCTTATGCAATCCCATGAATTGTGCAATATGAAACAGCAGAGTTTGAAATCAAAGGGTGAAGATGAAAGAAATGCATGTCAATGTTACCTGACTTTGATTTCACTATTTCTGCTAAAATACAGCATGACCTATACTCAATTGTTGCATGGGAAGTAATTAAATGACATGGTATACCGTGAGCAGTTTGTTAGAACCTGTTAGAAATTTAAACACAGAAACAGAAATGACTTTTAAACTTGTTCCGTTCGGAATTGATTTGTCAGATGAAATCATGCATGGAAATATTTTGCGGGTAAAGTACATCCCCTAATTTCGTAAAATTGGAACATGATGTGTATTTTATAGTAACATAAATGTACTACATACACAAAATACACATGTATGTGATCTTGTGATCTATGCGTGAATATAACTGTTCATTCAACCTTCAATTTAATGCTTGCTTTTATAACAAATTAGTTTATCGAATTCGCATCCAATCAAATAAATGACCCATGATTCATATTATGGATTTACAAACATTATAGCAGGTTCATGTTTGGAAGGGATGGTAAGGCTTACTAATATAATACACTTGAAATTAATTCTATTCTGATTCTGTTGCTCTCTTGTACTTTTAAATTCTTTTAAATTCATCCCTTGTGTTAATGAAATAACATTTTCTTCGTAATACTAAGTTTTTCTTATTATCCAATCCACCCCTTTCCAAATATCATACAGTAAAAAAGTTAAATGAGAACCATAGGCCGTTTCACATTTTGGCGTGGGGAAACTTAACTGTTAAAGTTAGATTCGAGAACTGTTTGTGATTGATCGTAACCCGGGTGAACTATAAAGTCATTCTCTTTCACATAGTTGCCTAACCTGACATACGCTTGAGAAGACACGAGGCATGTTGCACAGAAAGTTCTCTGGCCGTTTCGGCTTCCCCTCTCTGCTAAATATCGGGAAGAGTTGATCGCAAATTGAAAGGACGGTCATCTCATATAAATGAGATGAGACTCACACACGCAACACAGCAGTACATGTTTATAGGGACCTTGACAGTGACAGATACAGGACGGGAGGACTACGAAGACTATTAACCCGAAGATTACGAAGAGTTAGTGGAAAACAAAAAATTCCCCTTCGCGTCCGTCTTCAATTGTCCTCTGTCTCTTTCTATCTCTACTAATAACAACTGCATCCCCCTCTCATTCTTTTATGTGTCCGGGTTAGTTTAGTATTTTAGCTGCAAGTATTATCACCCCTTCAACAAATTCAACTAACGCCTTGTGTGCTGCTCGCTCTGTGCATTTATTTGTACATCCTTCTCAACTTCCGTTTCTATTTCACATTCAGTTAGTTAATTCATAGCCAATGAAAAATTAATCGAGTGAAATGGACAGAATGAAACAGTTTTATTATTTCAAGGATTTTCTTTAGTGTTCCTGTGCATGAATTACATTCAATTTTATTTTACTTTAGTTTAAGAGATATAGTACTAATAGCGTCATGTGGTGGTGCAACAGACGGAAGTGCTTCATCGTGGTGGTAGTGTGGGACACACGCAATTAAAATAATTGAAAAATGTACTGGGCCAATAGGAAAAGTTCGCATAATACAAATAAGTATAGGTAAAGACAGTATGACACAGTAAACATTAATAATTGTACATTGATTTCTATTTTTAGGCTTATAATTTATATTTCGTATATTTTAGCGTAATCACGATATACCCGATGCGATATATTTCACAACAGTCAAACGAAACATCAAAACAATTTTAATAAAGCCTACAAAATGTGCAGAAGAATTACTATTTTGATACTAGAAATTTCAGTTTTGTAGTAAGGCTTTTTTGCCTATTCCCAAAATACAAAGGGTGCCTAAAATTGCTAACAGTGTTTTACAGATAAATGAAGATCCCATGGGTAGGACACAATCAAGTATGCATTGATTTCGATTTTTAGTCTTATAATTTATATTTTTGTATATTTTAGCGTAATCAACAAGTTCGATACATTTTACAATGTCAACAATCAAAGGAAACATCAAGACAATTTTAATGGAACATACAAAATGTGTAGAAGAATTAATTACTATACCATTAGATAGAAATAAATTTCAGTTTTGTAGTAAGGATTTCTTGCCTACTCCCAGAAAACAAAGGGTGCCTAAAATTGTTTTCTGAAAGTGATTACAGATATTATATTACATTGTCCATGAATATTAAAAAATATTTGAGTGAACTATATGAAGAATAAAATTAGTAATGAATTCTATATTTAAAAAAGCTTCCTAGTTCTGTAACATAAACATAATAGTAAGCTTTTTCAATATTGCATGATCATTATTTGTATAAGAAATCACCGGCTCGACTTTCTTTTCTCAATTAATAATGTTTCTCTTCATTGGTTGATAATATTGCAAAATGCATCATGTGCATGGAATAATGTAAAAATACACCTACTATATTCTATTCACTTTAGATATTATCAACCGTTAAATTATTCTGCTTTACTATTTTTAAGTTACTATGTTATAAACTGTCTGTAGACACTACAGAATAAATGACACCACCATGTTACATATACGGTGCGTTACTAAAGAGTTCTTAGTTCTTGCAAAAAAATATTTTTGAATATTAAGCATTTTTCTTTAACATTATATATTTTATATAAGTTTTATGTTATTTTAATGATTCTGATCTTCAAAATTTACTCGCGTGTGAAAAAATGCAGCTTCCTTTGAAAAATAAATCCGAGTAAGAAAGTACGACTTGAAGAAGGAAAAACTTATCTTTAGAATTGCGTCTACCTCCCGCGAGTTCGGACTCTGTTTAAAAGCGTTTATCCGTCCAGTGAACTTAAGACTGCCTACGCAAGACTTTTCTATTATTATTATTACACAGAGCACTTACATATAAGTTTATATCGCAGTTGAATCCTTTTTGTTGTTGAAAAATAAAAAAACTAGCGATACAAAAGAAATAATTCGGACAGGCAGTTTTTCAAATAAAATGCTATTATAAATACAACAACTGGTGCTCATGCAAGAGAAATCAGGAATCAGTTTTTCTATTTGCTATCCCATTCAACGATTTTTTATTATATTACTTATTCTTTTTCTATACAATAAGTCAGGCATATATTTTTTGTCTCTTTTGACAAAGAAAGAAGAAGGAAAGAACACTATCTGTACGCTAGTATACCTATAATATGTTTTTGTACAAATGTAAGTACAACTCTAAAGCATTGCACATATAATAGTCGAAACTTGCTCACTCTCTCACCCACCCAGTTACTCTTTCACTCAATCAGAACGAAATCAGCACAAAAAGAAAAGAGAAACGCAAAGAGCTAAATCCTTCTCCTTTTTCAAAGAAAGTAACCCAAGTCTCGTCGAAATCTACGAGTGTTTCACTAACAATAAGGCTGCTACACTTACAACAGTTTTTAGATAAACGTAGCATCCGCTATATCAAACTACCCCCATCATATCAATAGGTACTACTCTTTGTACGTTATTCCTCCCTCCCGTTTCCTCAATTCACTTTGTCTCCTACTTATATACATTATATTAATATAACTATATATGTCCATTTATCCATAATATCATCGTTTGAACAATAAATTCTATATTTAATACAGAAGGATAAAAATCGAAGTAAATTTAAACTTCGAAATATTTCCGTATACAAAGAAATACTCTATAGGTAATCCAATAACATTTTGAAGAAAAGAGAAAGTAAGAGAAAACGAACAGATAAATACTACTTAACTAAAAAACTTAATTCAAATCCAGTCTTGTATTTTGATTGGTTTTCACTTCGTCCTCTCAATCAAAAAATTCCATGATTGTTTTATATATGCTACGCATTAAGACTAACAACAAGACTGAAAATTTTTATCATTGCATTTAATATGTATAAGAAATATTCGACAAGCAAACAATCGGCGAACCTACATTTACTGTACATACTATTAGTCTATGGATTCGTTAATTCCGTAAACGGAGAATAAAGCACCAATATAAAATAAAATTAAGCAAATGAAAAAACAAAACAACTTGAATTGTACAAAAACTGGATTAGCCCGGTAGAGGATTTAATCTGAGAACCCAACTTACACTTCGAACCCCTTTTATGGTAAGGTAGGGTATGTAAACTGACAGTCTATAAACCGGAATAAAATTGATACTCGAAAATGTATACGTATGCTACAACCTATACCCATAACCTTAAAAGTATATACATACTTAGTAGACAATTGTTAAACAAGCGTTTTTACTTGTACAAATGAAAAGATGGAATAAAAGCGAATTCCCGCAGATTCCTCAGCATTCACTTATGAATACGCACATGTAAGTATGGCACTCGACGTATTGTATTGTACAACAGATAATACACAATGATCTTTGTCATAGTAAGAGCAGTAGAGGTACAGTTAGTGCAGTAACACGAGTAGCTCTGTGTGTATGAAAATGAAACAACTAAGAGAGAGAGACAGAAAGAAGCAGCCAAGTGCTTTGGTTATAGTAAAGATATGATTCTATTATCGGAGAGAGTCCTCATATAAAATATTTAATGTGATATAAGACGAAGCGTGCCATGTCAGTTTCTGAGAAGAAAAGAAAATAGAATAAAAGACAAAACACATAGTATAGGAAAAGTCTGTCGGCCAAATACCTACCAAGTAAATCAGAATTCATACAGCTTAAGAAGAGTAAAAGTCTATGCTGCTCTTAGAAAAGTTTATCTAATACAAATACTCTTACTACAGCAATAATAAGTGTGTTGTATGTATTTCGTCTCTACCACTACTACACTAGTAGTAGTACTCCTCTTAGGAAAAAACTACTCTTCCAAATCATCTTCCCCCAATCCAATATCCATTTATATACATTTAACACAATACTACACAGGAATAAGTGTGTGTATGATGTATTTTTGTCGGCTGCTGTGCTATTTGTGTAAGTCTTCATGTTTTTAGGCACATAGGTATATTATGTCCACGGTACAAATACCAGATACGGGGAAAACACACAGGGATATTTTTATATAGAGTGGATGATGACTTGACATGACTTGGTTCGTGCTGCAATGGAAAAGAGAAGGGAAATAGACACTTTTAATAGATATAAACACTATATAAGGCATATTAGTGTTGGAGAAAGTGTATTATATATTTATTTATGTGTATTGCAGTTTTAAGTATATAAGTGTGAGTGTAATAAGTATAGAGACGATTTCCGTATATGGTAGAAGGGGTAGTAGTGGTGGTGGTAGTTTTGTACATGGGAAAAGAGGAGACAGGGCACCAAGAAGAGAAGTGGATGGTGCTTATGAGTGAAAATCTTTGTTCTTTGAGTGTATTGTTCAAAAAGTTTCTTTTTTGTGACACAAGTGGAATTATTATTGTACCAAGTAGGTTTGTCATCGTCATCATCAAAGTTTTTTTCTGCTTTTGCTTTTCCTCTCTGCCTGGTCTTTACTTTATACTATAATTGTACCACGTTATGCTATATAGTAGTAGTTACACGTAGGTATTCCCCTTTTTTCCGCGATTTTTACTTTACCCTACCCTTATGCCTTCTGATGCTCAGCTTAATACAACTACTTCACTTTCTCTCTTATAACTACCTATACTAACTACATAATGCTACTAGGCGTAAAATGTACTTGGTGGTATGTGAAGGTATATGATGAATTCATGGAAAACACACATAGGATAATAGAATCCACCTGAAATGAGTACAAGAGACAGAATAATAGTTAAAGTAAGGAAATACATTGTTGTGTCATTATTATTTCCGTTGTATTGTATTGGCAAGTGGGTATTATTGTTCTTCTTACATTATTTTTCTGTAAATTACCGTGCATTTATTAGAATTTGTGTAAAACTGGGCCTGCTATGGATTGGTTATGAACTATGAATACCTTTTGAACTAAAAATGCCGCTCCTTAGCATTTTTGACTTATTTATTTGACTCCATATGTGGATTGAAGATATTTTCATTATCTGATATGTCTATAGTTTATGTCCTTAGCATTATAAATGATAAATACGCATATAGCACTACTAAAAGATGTTATTGACCTACTATGTAGTTCACAAGCGTGCATATATATTTTCCGTACTTACCAATACATCTTACATGGGAATTTGTCATTGATTGTGTGTATCTTTTGTGATGGTCGCATGAAACGTAACAATGGAAGAGAAAACTTTGTTTGGAATGTATAAGATGTAATAATACACTTATGTGAGTATACAGATATAGGAAGGGTACATATGGGAAAGAGTACATTGAGTTAACGAAGCGATGCCTTTAGAGATACTGCAATTTTTTCTTTTTCATTATTCAACACAGAGTGCTTATATATTCCATTGTGTTTTCTGTGGATTCAGTCCAATGTGATTCAATTCATTGTCAATGGAATTGGACTGGAATTGAATAAGTACTCTACCAATCCAACATTCAACTTCTCATAATCTCATGACGTTTTATATACTTATAGTAACTATATAAGGCTATACGCATTGTCCATTCTGGATTTTATCTGTAATTCTATTTAACAAAGCACATACTATAAGAAATATGTATATAGGGAACATATGTACACACTTATGTGGGTTTTTATGAATAAAATGTGCAATAGAAGCAAAATTTGTAGAAAGAGAAAACTAAATCTGAAACAAAAAACTGTTCGTGTACATTGACTTTTTCTTTTACCTCTAATTTGACTGAAGGAATATTATATTGTAGGCAAATTGCTGCATTATCAGCACAACTAACAAACAAAATTGCTGCTTACACAAGTCAAGAGAAAGAATGATTTTGTGAATTACTATTATAAGCATTGAGTGTGTTTTGTTGCGTCGAGGCATTTTCTCTTTTGATTTTCTACGTGTCTGTCCCTTGTTTCCTTTTCCGAGTTCCTTCCTCTTCTATTTCCTCTTTTTTCTCTTTGCTCTATTCTTTTCTTCCAGTATATAGAACTCAGCCGCGTTTAGATTCTTTAGCCTTTCTCTCAACTTCTTTCTTCACTTTGCTTTATATTCCGTCGATTGCAAAAAGAAAAGAAAGATTTGTCATGTTACGACTCACTACTTTCCACGCTACTGCCACTTCCTGACTTCACTTGACTTCTTTTCACAATTTCTCCAGGAATGCATAAATCTCATTTATTCCATACACGTTGAGAAAAACTAGCAGAAAAAATCGAAACGTTAAACACATTTATACTCTTCATTCATCTATATACGCAATAACGCAATTAATTCACAAACGATGCTAAACACCAAGCGATCAACATTTTAGCATTTCCTAAACTAAATGATGAATAAAAATTACATTACAATTAATATGAAGGAACCACAATGATTCTTCGATATCATTTATTTAACCCAAATAATTGAGTAAAAAATAAGTATCTAACGACTATCACTTTGTGGTTTGTTGTGATATTATTAGTTTTAGACATTACCTTGAAATACGTTAATAAAGCAGGATTGGACAGAACAGAATCTGAATGATTAAGTGTAGAGCATTATTGAGAATGATATTACAATTTTTGTAAATGGATTCTTGCAATTTACTAACATTAACAACGATATTGGCATTAATGCACTTGTGTCTTGTCGCATTTTCGAATCATTGTACTCTACCGTTGTGTTTTCATGTTCTCTGTACATTTTTACTATAAAATTGAGATTGAAGAACATAATAATATGATTACAAAAACAAAAAATACACTTAGATACATCGGTATATTTATGGGAATTTAGAGTATTGCAAATAATGTTATCATATATGAAAGATTCAAACAAAAAGCTCTTTCTTAGCTGTACGTACGTAAGTACAGCTAAGAAAAGCTTGCAAAAACTGTTCTAATACAGCTCAGTATGTAAAAACAGTTTGTATTCTCAGTATTTTTCATTAAAATGTGCAAAAATGCAAAAATATTGAGAATGCGAATTGAGTGTACTCCTACCCTATATACACAACTGAACTCTCTTCCATATAAATCCTATTGCATTTTTTGCATTTGATACTACAATGTCACTCCATTCCAGCTGAGTGCTTTCGCATAAAGAGCGAAAGCAAACATTACACTTTCCTTGCCTATATAGGAAATCTGACGTTCCTGTCTGTTTGTAATGAATTCTGGTCAAATATTGGTAGACTGCATGTAAAATAATGTTGGAGCATGTAAACATTGGAAATGGACATACGAAATCTGTTTACCCTTATTATACATATCCCGTCCATCAATAGTACCATATACAATTTCATGATTATAAATCAGCAATTTTGTTTTCCCTCACACAAAACTTTCTTGTATAAGCTATTACTCTTCCACACTTCATTTTATTACAATAAGTAACTACCATATAACATAAGTCCCCGTATACAAAAGCTAACACACACATTTTTTCTATTTCTTGAAAAGGCATTTGTGAATTGTGAGTGAGTGAGTGCTATGTCTATTGCGCCGTCGATTAAATGAGTTTTTGCTTCGTTTGATGTCATAAATAACAATAAGAATCCCTGAGAGCGTAGGACGGAACAATTCATTGATCCATATAGCTACAACACGTATAGGTACATTATAAATAAATGTTTGTACTTACATTATGTATAGACAAGAATATTATTCTCTCCTGGTATAAGTTAACAAAATGATATGGGAAATACTAACTAACAAGTAAGTAGAGTAAGTAGTTATACTATTTGTAATAGGAAAGTTTATTAGGATAGAAAAGCAGGAGAGTGATCATAAGTTAGAGAGAGAGTTGAATTAGCTTGGCCTACTACTTGGCTGACCTTATAATGATAATGATGATGATGACGTGAGTAATGTCAAATCAAGCCAGTCTACTCGGACCATTAATATTAATATTGTCTTGATGAAATATGCACTTGCAAACATGTAATTTATCAAATAATAAATGAGAGCGCTCTCTTTCTCTTTTTAGAATGCTTTCGATATTGCTGATCACTTGCAAAGAATAGCCTTGTCACGACTTGAATCAGTTTGGCTTCAACGTTCAGCTCCATACAGTAGTTAACTTAAGTGTATTGAAAAGCTTTGAGCTTTTATTGTGTACACCTGCCCTATTATATGTTCCTATTCAATTTTTACTATATATATATGGAATACATATATAGGCTTATATAGCTTTTAGTATATTTCTTCGGTAAAGGAGGCCCTATTCTGTATGTTGTATGTATTTGTACATGTTCAGGTTGTAGTACTACACTTGTTTGTTATGTCCATCTTTTCTCTTTTGGTATATATTGTTAGTAATATATTATTATGACTATGACTCTATATAAGGAGAATGAAGAGTAAGTGAATGCTGCTAAAGGCTATATGTAGTGAGAGCATTGTGTGTTGGTGATACAGCAAAAATGGCAAAAAGTAAAGCAAATGAAAGCTGAAGTGAAGCCGAGGTCATCTAATTGAATTCGGCACTTTCTTTTATCCCATAGACTTTCTCTTAGTGCACACACACACAGTTCTTCTTCAATTGAAAGCAAAGTTTTTCGTTTTCTTTACTTCCATCACTTTGAGTCAACTCGGAACATGCTTACAATAATTTAACTATATAGGTACTTCTAATGAAAAAATACAAGAAATACTCTGTTCTAAGTATATATCTGTAAAAGTATGGCAAACCCTATATAGGTATAGCTAGTAATACATAATATAGGCTTAATTTAATGATCTGATTATTGTTTTAGTTGTGTTAGTATTGCTTCGATTATTATACAGTTACTAGTGGGCTGATTCGTTAAATGTTAATATAGAAATACATACTACCAACAAATGGTCCGTAAAATATTTTTATTCTACTGCCTCTCTTTTTATCATCAATGTCTCAAATATTTTGTAGTTAGTAAATTAAATAGATGTTCCTTTGACCCACGCTGGCAGTTAATGGTAAAAAAGGGTTATTATATGTATAGAAGAATGACAAAAAGTTAATTCGTATTTGTGTTTGATAATGACTATAGGGAAAATACTTTTGTCCATGTTTAATTTTTAACTGTTTTTCATAGTATTACTTACAATTAAGCACATAAAATATAATAGAAAAAGCCTTTGTCAGTTAAATACCAGGTACAGTAAAAATGTCAACACAAGTACGAGTATGCAGGCCAAACAGGCAGGGCCGGACCTTTGGTATAGCCATTGTAAGATCAAATTTTATAGGTATATGAAATATACGGTCCGGCCCTGCCTGTTTGGCCTGCGAGTATGTAGTATTCATAATATGGACAATATTATTAGTATTTTGATATTTTGTCAGTATGCATGCAATACTATACAGTATTATTATTATTATTTATCACGACTTTTGTTACCTGCTACTTTTCATCTTACAATTAGTAATTAAAGATTGTAAGTTTCTGTGCATTTCTTATTTCATTTTTGTAATACGATACTGTTGCTTTCATTCACTGTAGTAGGCTATATCGCACCTACCTTCAGCTAATCTTATTGTAACTAAAAATGTCATTGCAAAAAAAAAATTTGTTATAGACTTGAGCAAATCCATGTAATAAGTAGGGGTAAACAACTAAGTATAAAAAGCAAATGTTGTAAGTACAGAATTCGGCATTTGTTCTTTAGCAATGGCAACTAGCAAAGAGGGAAGGTGAGCGAGGAAAAAGGTAGAGAGTTTATTGAGAGGGAGAGAAAAGAGAAATAGAGAACATCAAAGGGATTTCCTGGTTTTGTAATTTAGCAGCACTTATTTCTTTCTGTGTCGTATACACGTAGGTATAGTAGTTCCTCTGGTACTACCACCACACCACCGTTCTTGTTTATTCACTTTGCCCATGTTTTTGTTGTTTCTACCTTCTTTACCAGCAATACTGTCAGAATAGGTACTATTATTGTATAACTAAGTAAAATACCTAGTATGTCCAGAATAAATAATAATAACAGTAGTCGAGTTACGATCACGTATGTGTATCTTCTATATAAAAAGAACTGAAATAATAACAACTAGATGAGAGTGCAGCAGGAAGACGAAGAAGTGTTTGTCTTGAAGTGTCACGCAATAATATCGCTATTCTCTCCTTTAGCAATTCTAATTATAAATATGTAATCCGTTTTTATTGGAGTGATAAAGATAATAGAGGTATCTTTATGAACAAGCTGAGACCTTCAAAGTGTCTGCAAGGTGAACAGGACTTGACCTTGTGTTCTTCCGACGATATATCATTTATCTCACTAAAATAAAATGTATAAAGCACCGGAAGAAGATTGTAAAGGCACATTCATGATAAATGTCACACAACCATATCATACTTGAAAGAAGCAATGTACAATCAAATGACAAAGCGATTTTACCTTGGAACGTACTAATGAAATTAATCCTCACTATTGTTTCCAAATTACACGTGAAACCTACAAAGACGCCTACACGATCGAGCGGCATAATTTACTGTATACTCTATAGTATCTTACTTTCTTTGCCTGGTTGAATATTACATGAAATGACGAGTCTGATTATTTTTACATCACAATCACTTAAAAAATCTATGTAGAGATTTGTTTTATACTTCAAAAGTTACAGTATAGGTATTTAACAGCATTTCTTAGTTAACATTTCTCACTCAGTTGACTAATATTTTAGCAGAGTATACTTAAGAGGAACATTTTGAGTCAAGTATATGTGTATTGGTGTATTGTATAGGTGTTTCTGATGTTCTGTAATAGAAATGTGTATATAGAGTATAGTTATGGGTAGTAAAACAACTGTAAAGATTTCTGGTGACGAAACAAGTGAAGAATGGACGAGAGGACGACGAAGTACAGTCCGGACAAGATTCAGACACTCTCAAAAGTTCATTTCATCATGTCTTTGCTTTAGTTTACTTTGTTGGGAAACAGAGCAAAGCAAAAAAGAGTACACCTGTAGGTATATAAAGAAAAGAAAGACTATAGGTATATATAACACTGTGTCGCACTGAACTACATATACCTATACCACATTGCAGATATTTCACAGATTTTGGTTCTATATAAACTAACAGGTAAGTTGGTATATAAAATATATAAAAGAAGTTCTTAATAGGTAGTTGTGAATGGAGGAAAGGAGAAAAGCACAGTCCTACAAGGGCAATAGAGAAAAAGAGACTCATATTTTAGTTTATTATATAAAAGACAATGTGGACATCAAACGATTTTGAAGAGAGGAGAGAGAGAGAGAAAGAAGAAGAAGGGAAAGATTGATGGTTTTCTATTTGGCAGTATTATGTGCCGCAAGGACTATGGATTAGTCAACGAGAACTTTCAAATAAGCTACATAAGTACATGGTTAAAATAAACTCAGGTACATAGGGCACTCGTTTCACGTGGTATATATATACCTACTTACTATATAGCTATACGGTGATTGCGGTTTCCTTACTAACCTGGTAAAAGTAATATGGAGTCTAGACTTTCTTCTTCGTTTCTTACCTGGTTGTGTATCTTTTAAGGTTATACTATATGGCACACGTAAGTAGAAAATCTTCTAAGAAAGTTTGAGAAAGTATTGTAGGAGCATATAGTAAGTATAATGGATATAGAGCCAATATTGAGGTAAAGAAAGCACACAGTGTGATTTAAAGTATATGAGAGAGGAATAAGTGCAATGCTGAGTAGGAAAATGTCAGTGGAAGAGCTACCTGGTTTGCTACAGGCTGTAGTTCTCTAGCCATGTGCAAAATTTAAAGTAAGGAGCTTAAAGTATTAGCTCATTAAATTTACTAGGTGCACACTGCTACACTACTAAAAGATTTTCTTGATGCTTCTTTGAGTTCTCTGCGAAATCTCATTACGTAATGGGCTCTTAGTTTCCCAATATTATACATACATTTATATGCAAGGAAAATGTCACGGGAAATTCTCATGTAGAAATCTGTCGTTCGGCTTGTAAGAATTCCTAGAACTATATGTAACTAAACTAACTGCATATACAATATAAGATGATGATGATACATATAGGTAATTCTTTTATGTTTTTAATTCAACCAAGGAGAATAACAACAATATATGTATAATAATAATAATAATAATAACCTCTTTCAATTTCCTATGCATTATATTATATTGTATGTTGTAATACTAGACTAATTGGAGAACCAAATGCGTTGCAGTAGTAATAAGCTTTTTCATGCCTAAAAAATCTTTTTTGCAATACTAGGAATATTTTTACTGCGTATACGTAGTCTGAGTACATGTACTTATTACAACAATAGGTATGTACACACGTAACCCCGTGGGTGTGTACGAATATGTACTTAGCTCGTATATTAGATAACGTTAAGAAAGAGAAAAATAATGGAGGATAAACTGCAAGAGATGCACTTTGAGTCATTGTAGTACAAAGTGGGATAAGTTAAAAGTAAGAGTCTTAAGACAATTTTATATTCAAAGGGAGAAGAAAAACAAACTTTTGTCAGAGATTCTGTTCTGGTTACAAAGTGAAAAGAACTCGAAGTTGATTTTAAAGTAAATTAAATGAACAAAACAAGCATATTTTTAAGGAAAAGATATTGGCATTTTTAAACCAGTAAATAAATAAATAGAAAAATTCCACTCCTATTGCATCATTTATTACGTATGTATAAAAGGTATGTTTTAGATACATAGATTATGCGTAAAATGCTAATCGTACTATTTACAGACTGTAAGTTGAAACTGGTTTACTTTCAGCTTGAAAGTAAACCAGAACTTTGTACTTAAATTAACTCATACAATCATATTGAAGCTATGAAGCACGATAAAAAATCTACTTGAGGAATGAAATATGATTAATTATTTTGAACATAAAAATATTTGAGTAGTCTCGATTACTTTCATGCATATGCGTGAATTGAGAACTTTTATTTATTTGTATGACAGAAGCTCCATTATAATATCTTGTAATAAGGATTTAATCTAAGTAATAGTAATTGTTCTTAGGTAAAGTAATAAAGCATACATAGGTTAGGTACTACTATTTAAAACTCTCTAAATTATATCATGTTTTGTTACTTGAGCCATTAAAACATACAATAACTAGACTTTCATACTTCTAAATCTCAATTGAAGCTAAAAAAGAATTCATTACCATTATATTATAAATGTAAGTACATCGATATATCACTATACAGGTATGGCAGCTAACAAAATTGTCATAAATAAAACTGAAGCTCAATCTTTCCCCCAATTCCCCCAAATCAACACTAAAAACAAGTTTTGTGTGTCTTGAAGAAATCCAACTTGTATATTTTACTATTCGCACAATTTTAGAATTGTAGACTTATATTTTATTTAGGATTTGCTTCACACAAAGTGTACATATTACACCTTAATACCTACCTAAATTAAGCATTAAGTGATTCATTCCTAAAATCAAGGCTGGACTTCCAGAAACGTTTTTACAATTTGGTATTGCACAAAAGTTCACTATTTTGTAGACAATTTCGCTAATTGAACAAAATGAATGTAAAAATACATATTTTTTATTGTACCAGTAATTCTAATCATCCCAGCCAGAATTTGGGGGAATTGGGGGAAAGATTGAGCTTCAGTTTTATTCATGGTTGATTTCTACATACATGATGCTATGTGGATGTTTCTTGTATACCTGGTATATAGAAATGAACTTATAATATTGTGTGCACTTGAGCTTTTCATGAGTTGCAATAATTCGAATCATTTTGCACTAGCCCTACTAGGATGAGAAAGAAGTTTCATTAGAAAAGTAGGAGTAGATCTAGTAGCTCTGGCTCTGTGTGCTAACAATAAATGTATGCAGTGTGTTCTTGTGAACTGGGTGGTTCTTGTTAACTTATTTCAATAGAAAAGACGATTGGAGTCTGCAGAGGCAAGGCAACTCAATGAAATGGAAAGACATCATGAAGAAACCGGAGAAAGTAACAAGTGTTTTATTCTCAAGAGGTTCCTTTGCGTCAATCATTCTTCTCTTTCTAGTTTATCATTAATTATTCAAGAGGGGGAACCCAAGTAACCAGCCAACTCCCTTACGGATTTCCTTTTTCCATTTCCATCCGCGAAAAAAATTCTACCAAAAGATACCTTCTACTTATAAGCTTGACTTTTGCTAGCCGTGGCTTTTCTGCAGACCTTATGCCTTCTTTTAGAAGTTGAAACAGTTTTTCCAGTAGTGTACCCTTTCCTACTACTATGTGTACTTTATTATTATCTCTTGTACATCCTTTATGTTACTGACACTATATTTCTTAAGAGTATCATCTGTAGTAGGAGTGTAGTAGTGGTAGTTGGGTAAACGTAGAGATTCTTTATCTCCACAGGATCTGGTTTAGTAGGAGTGGTAGGTTGACTTGACTTGACTTTATAATGGTAATACGGTTGTTATATAAAATATAAAGGTGATAGTTACCAAGTGGTAAAGTAAGTGAGAGAATTTTGATAAAGATACTTGGAAACTTTAGTCTTCTCACCTCCTCCTCCACCACCTCAATTTTACTAGGTTTCGTACTACAAACAATTTTACTTATGAAAATCCAGTATTTTCTTATTCTTTCTTTGCCTGACTTTCTTTTAAGTAGGTTTCTCATCGCTTTTCTCTCCAGTTGTCTTCATTTCTCTAACAAAAATTCGTTTTCCCACTCTCACGTTCTCATATTTGCTTAAATATTTAGCGGCTTAGCCTCCTCCGAGTGAATTTTAATCGAAAAACCTATGAGTTGACTCATCTTTTTTTAACTTGGCAAAAAGTAAGTAAAAGAGTGTGGAAATAAACAGACACGTCGTGCCAAGTCGAGAGGAAAACAGAGAGAGAGAAAAAGAAAGAACGAAAAAGAAAGAAAAAAGAAAAGGAAAAAGAAACCAAGAGAGAGAGAGAGAGAAAAAGAAGACTAAGATAAAAGTGTTGAGTGGGAACGAGTAGATTTAACTTGTATGTACAAATAGTTAAGTTAAGAGCAAGTAGGAAAGAAATGGGGATGCGATGTCGTAAGTTTGTAGCAGGAATAAAATTTACATTGCATTTATCCATACTTAACATTACAGATAAGAGATTTATACGTACTTTACCACTCTACGCATCTAGTAAACAGTTTCCTCTCTCTCTCTCTCTCTCTCTCAGTAAAAGCTTGTGTGTATTATTATTATGTGAAGTTAAAAAGAAAGTCTGCAAGTAGTACATAGCAAGGTTTATTAGAGATACATACATAGTACATACAAAGCTAAAGCTTCTCTACAGATCCCCAGAACAGTTGGCGATTGCAAAGATGTGTCTATTAATAATTTCTTCAAGCCTTTCTTGAATTGCATTCATCCTTTGCGAAATTCCTTAGTTGTAGTAGTCTTTAGAGAAAAAAGCCTTTCTAACAAGCAACACTGGTCTATAGAAGAGATATTCTTTCTCGCAGTATCTCAAAGTCAGCCTTTTCCTTTTAGCAAGTCACTGCTGACCTAAATCTCGAATAAAATCAACGAATTAATAAAATTCATAGTGCTCACTTGTGTTTATTACAACTTCTATGTTCGAAATGGACCCGCAGAACGCACATAATGCTTTTTGTAAGAAATGTTTTGCTCAAGGCGACAGTTTTTTATCTCGTGTTCTCGTATACACTCACTCATGCATAGTTGATAGTAGTGAGTGTAGTGTGAGTGTGTCTGTGACTAAATAAATATTATCGTCTCTGCAACTTTAAGCTTCCCATTTTACACCGAATCTCCAAAACTCGTAAAGTAGACCAGAGCTATTTGCCATTTGCTTTTCTCCATTTCACTTTCTGTCTCTTTCCTCTTGTTTATGTGACTCTAGTATAAGCATACATATATGCACACGTACTTACATTACATATACACTCAATTTCATTTTCTACTTACCCACTTATAATATTTGCGTAAACATGTGCAAGCATTTGTACACAATATATGTACAAGTAGTACATACCTATTACTGTGTTTATACATTTAATATCTCTGATTGATAGGCAGTAGGTAATTATTATTATTTTGCAGTACATAGACCGAAAAGAGACACATATACCATACCTGCGAAATATCTGACTTAATGTAATACAACTTTCACCTATTAACATTGTGCAATTTTCAATTGGAGTTTCCAACAGTCAAAACAAATTATATATACACAGCTTTTAATTCCGATTTGAGTTGGTTTCAATAGAGAATTAAAGTAGTAGGTCTAGGTATAGTTATTGACTTCATATACTGTAATATTTATTCTTGCTTAAGATACACGAAATTTCTTATAGTTAATGTCAATATGCTTTCATAATAATATTTCTATAGGATTTTGTACACACAAGAATGTTCAAAACACAGTACTATCAGTAGTATTATGTGGTTTGAGACGAGTTGACTGTTCAGAAGAGTGTAGCTGTGGAATGTAAATGGACTATTAGTGATTCGGATATATTTATAAGGCAATAGTGAAGTAATGTGTGGTGGATACACACAGAAGTAAATAGAGCCGCAAGGGCAACTGTCGAAAAGATAGGAGTGGAGTCAACTAAACGAACTGTATGAAATCAGATGAGACATGATATTCTGTGAGAATTATGGGACTGTCACAGATAAACAGTCATTTCCGGTGGCTTCTTTTGTCTCATGTGTTTGCAGGGCAATTCTTCCACGAACCTCATCGAACTTCAAAGCTCAGCTTATTGTGTCGACTCGCATCGTGTTTGTCATCCGTATGGTTATGGAAGGAAATAAGTAACTGTGATTATGTGATGCACTGGGTCTTTGAAATGTTTGAACGAAATCCCATAATAAGTATGGAGGACTCTGTCAGTTATGTAGTCTCAAGGAAATATCCTCACTGTTTGTGACACTTATGGCTCGATTATGTATGAAGTGAGTAAATCTTACTGAGATATGTAAGTACCTACATAATACAACCGTGTTGTATTAAATAAAACCAGTTTATTTGCAACACTTTCAATTACATAGCTAAAAATTGACTTAAATTCTCTTTAGTAGAAAAATGAAGAACGATTAAATAAGTTTGTACAACAACATTGTAGATAGTTTCATCCTCATCTCGTTCGCTCTGTACATGTCAATATAAATCTCCAATATAATTGTGTGTAGGTTGCAAGTATTATTTTATGACTTTTTTCACTATTCAAGGTTATCAAGAGTAAAAATAAATATATACCTAAGGTTAATTTTATTGCTTCATAATTGAAATTGAATGTATAATATCAGCAAGCTTATTCAATGTTTTGCAAACATTATCTGAAGTTTTTTTGCAAACAAAATATTATTTTACCTGTTTTACATAATGTTATATCTACAGAAGATCTATAGAATTTGCAGCTTGCATACATAAATGTACATTGAACTTTAGTTTAAACTGTTTGCGTGTTACACCCTGGTATAGTACTACAAATAGAAGGTACACAGCTTAGTTTGACTTCTAACTACTTATATAAATTAGTACAGTTGAAAGCACAGTTATTATTCAACATGTATTCGAGTGAATTGCCCATTAGTTCTCAATTACCTTGGATTTCTCCAGTAAATCCTCACTTCTCCATTCAAGGTTCTCTCAAGTTGAAAGAGGACTTCATTAGTCAATTGTAAATTATAGAAACGAGAAGAGTATGAATACATGTCGTATATAAATGCTATTCCTTCCTATACTGCTAAACTCTTACTCCTACACAAATACATAAGGATTTAAGCACAAGAACGGAAATTTCTCTTTATAAATGCCCTGTGTGCCTAACTAGGCGATTGTCAGCAAGTGTAGTTCTAGAGAACCTATGTGGAATGAATAGCCAGATGCAGAGAGAGAGAGAGAGAGAGAGAGAGACGTCGACTTGTGTAGGAAGGAGACAAGTGAAAAACTTTTCAATCTGCGTAAAACTACTGACGGGTGCACTTATTGTCGACATGTATATTGCATACGGGAAAATTGGAGGCTTTAACTTTATTTATTTAAGCCGATTATGGTAGTAAAGAAAGTCGAGTTAGTAGCTGAGTAAAAGAGTATAGTAGTCACTTTCTCCACCATTTCCATCAACAGTACCACCACTACTACTACCACCATACCATCATATTCCTCTACTTATTTGACTACATACTATTCTCCATGTTGACTTCCAACTTGCTGCATGCCCTTCTATAGTAGACAGATATAAAAAGTATATAGAGAGAATTTATATAGGCATAAACCTATATATAGCTTTCCTCTACTTCTTCCACATCTTTACTAATAAGGCATTCATTACGTATCCTATATAGGTGGTTTTTCTAAGTATTTGACATAAAAAGTATACTGCTTCTGCTGGAAGAGCTGTTCCTTCTATGCAAATTTTAAAGCACCATTTGCGTAATGCGTGAATAAACTGAAATTGAATGAACAGAATTAAATACGACAACAACTGACACTAAACTGCACATCTTGGAAATATCTGTGTATATATGTATATAGAAACATCATCATATTATTGCGAGTAGAAGTGTCCTAGGCAAAGCATCACACGTAATATTATATAGGAGTTGATAAAAGAGTATAGGGATGTTACTCCATAATAAAGTCATTTGATGAAATGGACGTTTAAAATTCAACCAAACTATTTGGGAGTGTTTGTTGAGGGGGAGAGAGACACAAATTGTAAATCCCATAATATAATGTCACCAACTCAGCGATTTAAATAATCCTGTATAATTGTTGTATCTCGTTTTTAAAAGGTATGCCGCACACAGATATACATTTCAATTCCAAAAAGTTAATTCGCTTAAAAGGAAGGGTGGGTGAGCTGCTATGTGGACACTGTACATATATATTAGTAGTAAAGGGCTGTAGATTGCTGATACATAAATGTGCAGTGTTGTACTGTAATAGGCATAAAGAATGTCCCTATATAATACTACACACTACAGTGAAAACATTTATGGAAATATTTTATTACATGTGTGGTTACACTATACATGCTAGTTCTGTATGCATCAAATCACACGGAGATGGAATTCGAATGCTATGTAACATGAAAATGGCGTGTATGAGTGATACAGGAAATATTTGGTTGATTTAGCAGAAAGGGCGAGGGAAAATTCTTAGAAGGAATGTATTAACTTTACATAGGATTGCCATTTCTGCTAATTGTGTAATTGAAAGTCAACAATGCAAGTATTAGGCCACAGCAGTCAATAGTAAGAAATACACAGAGAAGTTTGAATAAGACAGTTGAGTTGAGGTATTTACTATAACAAAGTCAGTTTCCGTATGTTCAGATTCTTAAACTATATTACACTTAAGCTAAATGTGTTATATATACCTGCTAGCATTTTATGTAAATTAATGTTAGATTAAATGTAATTACGAAACCCTAAGCGAGGTGAATCGTACAGAAAATCTTGCAGTAGTTTTATTCAATTACAAATACATGCTATAAAATTTATTTACCAGCCCTGTAATATTAAATATTACAGGGCTGGTATCATTTTCCCCTTTTAATCACTGAAATGTGCATACCCATCATATGTACTGTGTACATTGGAAATTATATTATATACAGCAATATATTAACTTTACTGCATAATTTAATAAATTGTAAATTGCTTTTCGATTATAGGCATAGGAAAACAACTTTAATCAATTCGACCAATGCAACGCTGTAACATTCAAAGGATATTATTTTTTGTGTTACATCTTGATTTTGCATATTATGGTGCCCAGAATAAAAAATTCAATGCTCACGATAATAATACTATCATTATAGAGCAATAGATAAGCAAGTTCCATGAGATAATTGTACTGTTACAGAGATGTCTGGAAAATATTCTATTGTAAATGTGTAAGTGTATATGTATACTATGTAAAGAAGTATCAATCCCTATAACTAGTTAGGGATATAGAACAAATGGCAAACATAATTACTAACGATAATAAGATGAGGAAAGGGTAAAGATTAGGCTACACGAGTATGTTGTGTTTAGATATAAGTAAAACTCTTCTTAAAAATTCCTTTCATTCGCAATAGAAATGTCTGGTTTCACTTTTGTCACTGTAGCTTTAAGTTCTTGGTGCAGCGTCTATATGCACTACAATTATAGATGCATCCTTTGTATATCTGTTACATATTGCATTACATTGTATATTGTTAGGTAACTAAGATTGTGTATATACTTACTTCACAATTTTAATTAGCTTCCTTTCGATTTTACTCACTTATCTTTCACGACGACTCTAACTAAAGATAAGATAAATAGATAGCCCGAAACATTAGCGTACATAGTTACAAAGCAAAATACTATGGAGCTTAACTTACATAAGCATAAACCTTGTTAACTTATATCATTAAACGTTTTCAGAATTTTCTCAGTCATATTAAATTTCTTCAATTTATTGGAGCAAAACCAATTGAGCTAAACAAGCCAGATTCAGTTTAAGCTTTATCTTTAGGTTTTGCGTAATCTTATGACTCCTAGCACAGTGTTAAATGGATTATATGTATTGTGATATATTTTGAAACGCATATGAGAAAATTTGATTATCAGTATTCTGTTCCTGTTTAAATAGTTCCAAGTGGGCTGAGTGGTTCGTAGTTCGTAGTATATCAGTAGACTAAACTCCTTCAGGCAGATCAAACAGAGACAAAAACATTCTGTTCGTTGTTTTTCATTTAGCAAAAACAGTAATAATTTGTTTCCCAGAAAATGGTTAGTCCTCTCTACGGGGTTCATAAACTATATAATATTCACTTTACATTTTGCAGCTATAAAGCTCTAGCTGAATTCTTAATATAGGTATAATAATCTAATCAATGAATCTTTCAGTATAAAGAGCTGATAATTGCATGTAGTGTTTCCTTGAACTTCCAATCGTTCCAAACTAAACTAGGTACGAATAAAAAATTTAAAAATAAATTTATAAACTTTGATTCCCAGTTCTAAAACCAACAAAAATATTACGTGCAGCATACAATAAATCTTACGTTACAATTAACAGGTCTCCCCTCATTTTGCTCATATATGATTTAATTGACAGAGTCATTACTGAAAGTGTAAAACTATGATATGAGAAGTTACCTATAGCTTATTATTAATATTAGTGTACAATGGAAAAATTATTGATTAGAATTTTTTGAGGTTCACACAGTGTTGTGTACAACTTTTGTAGAAATATCGTCAAAAAAATTAGATAGGCTTTAGAATTTGTTCCTTTGTATGTATATCGGTCATTGCGAAACCTGATCCACTTATTTAATTTCATGTGAATCCTATATTGTATTCATCCTATGGAAAAATCTGTCATTTATATTTACTTCAAAAGAAATCCTGTCTCATAGTCAGAACATGCTAAAATAAAACATTTTAAAAATGTCAATTAAAAATATGCCCTTGCATTGTAATTTGCAAAAAAGTGTGTATAGGTATATCCATCTAATAAAGAAAAACTGATGTTTTAACTTTAAGAGCGAGATTAATGTTTCAATATTAGTGTTTACACGTGCACTCCATTATTAACGGTAAGGTCGAATGAAATCGTTGGTAAGTACGTGAAGAACGGGATAGCATTATAAATATAGCTCGTGCACTTAACAATGCAATAATGCAAGCAAGGTAAAAGAGGTATATATGAACTTTCGTTTTGCCCTTAACTTGAGGTCAAAGCAATACCCAACAATATTGTCGTCTCCCAGATTTCTACAGATGTGAGTCGACAAGAAGAGCACTTTGCAGCACCAGCGTATTCTTAATAAGCTTAGCCGACTTCAAGTCAGTCTAATAACATTTCCGTATGTTGGTAGCAGTAGCCTGTACAGAAATATACACGACTAATTCATATACTACAGGTTTTACTTACAGAATGGATATATTGAGTAATTCACATAGAAGGAAAGAAGTAGAAGATGAAACAAAGACAAGATTCGTTTACCTTCGTTTCATCAATTAAGGCATTAATATCTATCAGCAGGGCATTAGGTAGAAGCAGAGTTGCACTAAGCTGCTCCCATGCTTCAGTTTTACAAGAATGATAATAGTTATCGTTTTCTAACGGAACAGAAGTGTATTGGATTAACTGGGGAGTAGAATATCAATTTAATTTCATCCAATCTCTGCCTTGAGACTCTTGGATTAACTTTATACTAATATAACATATGTTTTCTTCCCTCTATAGTGCTACAAATACAAAAAGAGCAAGAGTTCAACAACTCAAAAGTCAATAAATCAAGGCACGGCCATTCCAAATTACTTTGTCAGAAATTGTTTCACTTTCAAAGACTTACAATTTAATTGAACGATTTAATTCGTGAAAAAGAGTAGCTATACTATTGATAGATAGGTTTAGGTAGTTGTAATGGCTTTTACTCAACATTTATCTAAACTAAGGTATCAAAAGGGTATCACACAAAAATATCATAAACTTTGGATGTATAGCGTCTTCCTACAGTAAAGGGTAATAATTTGAAAAATTAAAATACCTGTACACCAACTTCCTTAAATTTTAAACAAATTTTACACTTTTGTGAATGTATAATTGGTAGATCTACTTCTCCTAGGGGTTGTTAGTCGTAATGGCTTTTACTCAACATTTGTCTAAATTTCTAAGGTATCAAAAAGGGTACCATACAAAAATATCATAAACTTTGAATGTATAGCATCTTCCTGCAGTAAAGGGTAAAAATTTTAAAAATTAAAATACCTGTACACCAACTTCCTTAAATTTTAAACAAATTTTATACTTGCATGTAATATACAATTGATAGATCCAAAAGTCCTTCAATATCCGGTATCAAATGTGGGTGCTCAAATAATATTTTATACAGTCTTAGCTTGTTTTTAGATAGAATGAAAAATGTATTCATGAAATATGTTGTTAAGAGTTTCTTATGCAAGGGCATACTGTTATAATAATAATATTATGCTGAATAGATTTCACCTACTTTTCCCCTTTTAAGTTGCCTGTATTACTTACCTGTGCTTTTTACAACTGAGAACTGTGTAAATAATGAATTTGACAAAACTGTGCTAGTAATAAGCCTGAAATGTTTGTCAAGCACTTGAAAATTCAAAACTCGTCAAAGTTTTAGCAGTTGAAAACATTTACTTTAAATGATTAAACTTGTTGCATGAAAAATTAATTACTTAGTGCACTTCTTCTTTGTTGTATTGCGTATGTAGGTCACACGTCTGCTTTGCATTGGTACACTTTTAAATTTCGTTTCACAAATGGCCTACACGAATGCATTATTATTGTCAGATATAGAAAAACGTAGAATTCACCTTGAAGAATTTTCTTATTCATTACGCCTTAAATTTTCTTTGTACATCACTAAAAGCGGGTGAAATGTGGCCATCACCGCCGGAACTACCACGGTGGAAATACATACGTCTTTTAGTATTATAATAGAATTCAGTGTGGCAGTAAAATTTTGTTGTTCGTTCATGCCGAATAAGGTAAAGCCTGAAAAGTAGTTACTACAATGTGTGAAGAGACTTTTTAGTGGAAGCTTAAACTCTGGTACTTACTACTTATACAATATTATAATCTTATTGCTACCCTATAAGCTTATGCTAGTAAGTAAAGCTAAGAACGACTTTTCCCAATGTTGGAGGTTACTTACAGAACAGAGTACATTACGTGCCACACAAATGCACATACATGTAAAACCCTCTACACCTTATACATTGCATAAATACAATATTGTGATAATATGATAAGAAAATTCGTACGTGTAAAGAACTTTATAGGATGAATGGTACACAGGTACAATATGTAATGTAATATTATTATGTAGACTATGTACACGATAATATGTAAATAGGACGGACTTGAGTATGTACTTATTGTATTATACATCCAATAAGAAACATTGTACAAATACATGAGATGCGAGAGAGTACACATATTTACCTATGTTTATGTTCTAATATGGTTTCTTATTAATAATGAAAGGTCCGGGATGCGGTTTGCTTCCAGAATTTATCACTTTCCCCTAGTTTCAGTGGTGTTCGTAGCTCCATAGTGCGGTTTGGCTTCAAGTGCACGTTATTCCTTTGTAAATAACAGTAGCCAACAAAACAAAATGCTGTAGCACTACATAAACACACCTAACCCAAGAAAGTAGTAGGCACATGCAACTTGATAACATAACAGTCACGGACTTACGTAATGAATGGCTATCCATACTTTCCTACATTTCTTTACATTCTCATTTTCTATATACTATACAAGGGAAGTGTTTATAAAGAAAAGTTATAGGTATAGATATACAATGTGGTATATAAGGGTACATGGCTACTACAACTGGTGTTGCAGACGTATAACGTAACGTAATGCACAAAGGTGTGATCCAAACTTTCACACTTGTTTCTGTGTGTCAAGTCAACCCGTTTAATTTAAAAGCTATTGCGGTTTTCCTTGTCTCCGATTATTCTTTTATCATGCAGTTTTCCATCTCTGAAACCCACATCCGGTACGTTTTAACTAACTCAGCTGTTTTCTACATACGTGTAATGAATGCTGATTTATAACCTATAAACTACAACCAGAAATATTTATACCTATATGCGTACTACTTCAAACTAAAACTCAAAATGATTCATTTGTACAAGTAAACGAATTTTAAACAATACGAATCGAGATGGGTGCACCTGCTTATTGCATAGGTGAAATGTAATGCAATGATAAATTACGCATTAATTTACATTAACACTAAATTATTACCACTGACAATTGTGACAATGCTATCATGTCGAATTACCGAATGTAGTTCCTAACACAAATTACAAAGAACTGACAAGTTACATGTTCGAAAAATAGTAAACCATAAATAACTGAATAATTGTAAAATGTAAGCCATTTACTAATTGAAAACTTAAATACATGAAATTGCCTTAGGATGTAAATTATTAGATACGTAAATGAAACCCAATTGAAACCATGTTAGATTGGGTAAATTCCGTTTGCCTAGAATTGGGGATTATTGGTTTATCTCATTCCAACATTAAATCAGATTCCGGTGTTCTATGCATGTACTATGAAAAACTAATATTAGTATTTAATGCACTAATCGCAAAAACGTTGTTTAGAAAGAGAGACGTAAAGAAATCTAGATGAGGTGAAGATATTCTGGTCTAGTTACTGCCTGGATCTCTTCTTCTGTAAAAGAACGGGTGGTGGTGGTAGCTTGGAAAAGCAGGAGACTAGAGAAGCATACGACACAGAGTACATACAGAACCATAAGAAACGCATGAGCCGGGAGTTAATAGTAAACTAGTTCGGGTTGGTTTGCTGTGGACTGTACTAGACTTCTTCTGGTGGTACACAGTGTGATTGTGTTGGTAGTATGAGAGTAGTAGATTCGTTGGAGTGTAGGGTAAAGTAAAGTCAAGTCAAGAAGAGAAAGAGTGAAGTAGAGCTGTTGTGAGTGGAGTGGAATTCGGATTTGGCAGTCCAGCCAGACAGAGAGATGGGGAACACCCGGAGTAGCAGCACCACAGCAAAAGCACTACATTCTACCACTACCTACTTCTTCTAGTACTTATATATAGTGAAGAAGAGCAACCGACGAAAATCAGTCCGTAACACCGTACAAAGCCAAACCAATCCTAACTTAACCAAACGAGACGAAGAAGAAGAAGAGGAGAAACCAAACCAGATCAGGGCGAAACGAAACATTATAAAGTACACTACACTCTCACCGGGACACACAACACAACACACCGAATTTCTCTGTTGCTTTACTTTTGCTAGAAGAACATTGTACATTTACCCGTGTACTCCTCTTCTTTTCGGCATTCGGGCATTCTCAACTGAAACCTAACCAGGAATACTTTAGTGAGAGAGACTAAGAGTGTTTTCAAAGGAGAGTGGAGTTAGTTGAAACTTATAAACGGAGAAACGGGAGTCTCTCTCTGTCTCTGCTAACTAAACTAAAGTAAAACACACGCTACATATTTGGCGAGTCTAACGAAATCCACCCCAGTCTGCTTGTAGCTTTCACTCAAGCATAACTGAAACGGAATTTTCCAGTAGAATAGTACTACTGGAGAAGTTGGAACCCGGGACTCTCTGACACAATATATACCACAGTTTTACGGGTATTTGTTCTTGCTGTATTTGTACTGACTACTGTGGGTAGTGACGGCAGTGTGGAGAAACCTGTACACAAATTACTATAAACAAACACTAACAAGCTAATTTCTCTCACTACTATTCGTCTGCGTCTAATTTATTTCTCGTGCCACAACTCCAGCCATAAAACCATTATACGAACAACAAGGATATATTGGATGAGGGAATATTATTATTTCCAATTCCAAAATACGGGCACATGCATTAGCAGCTAATTACACACTGCAGATATTCAAATCACATCAAATAAGAATCTCAATCCAATAATTTACACCACACCGAATTCCTCAAATCCACGAAAACGTTGAACACAGCACAGTGAAATTTTCAAAGATTCTTGTTAGCACACAATACGACATTGAAAATTTATTGACCTATAGAACTCAGGTGAAATAAAATTGGCAAATTGTGGAAAAAATTAAGTGGTAGCATTTTAAAATCAGTGGAATATTGAAAAGTAAATTACTGACAATTTTCGGTTCGGACGAAACACTTTGCGTGTAATAAACTTCAACTTGGCAGGGAAAAGTTTGTTTGTAAACAAGAAATTGAATTAGTTAATGTGAATGTTCTTTGTACTTGAAAGCTCAAACTATTTGCTTGATCGTCTTCTTTTTCCGAGATTCTGCATTATTGAGGAAAATAATAAAGATAAAAAGGTTCTCTCTTTCTCCGGTGTTTCTTCCATTGCATTACTGTAATAATATCTGAGAGAGAGGAAAATAAGAGGCTTAGCTAAAACTTAAAACCAGACAGACAGATAGATATACATACAAAGTGACAGGAGAGAGAATAAAAAATATTCCACTGTGTTGTTCTCCTGTTGCCCTCGAGCATTGACGCGGGTTACTTCCTTTTCGTCGTCTTTTGACAATCTTACAGACAAGAAGTGTTTTATTCTCAGCAGAAAATCTCTTTTCTCTCTCCTACGACTTAATACTACTGTTGCTGTATTATTACGCTGCATTAAACAGTTGTTGTGTTTTGTGGTGAAGTACTACTGACTAAAGTTGAGATAAGTGAGACAGGAGGAGACAAGGCGAAACTGAGACGGGGATTCAAGCCAAGAAGATACACACGCACATAGAGAGAGAGACAGACAAAGTTAAGTTCCTGACAGACTCACACAAATTACTACAAGTGAAAAGACATTTGTCTCACTTGTTGGTAGTTCAGTTTCCTTTTCCTCTTCTTGTTGGTCCAGAGACACCGAAAATAGTTGAAGAGCACCATGCAAGAATGAAATGATAGTAAAATCCTCACTAAAATGTACCTGGGCGCAATGAAGTCTATCAAACTTTTGGAGATTGTTGTTTTCATTATTGGGCCAGGTAAGAAAGATTTTCCCCTGTTTTTACATAAAAAATCTTTTTTTCTAGTATATAATATATCTTACTACATGGGAAACTACATTAAGTGCTATAGAGAGAAACTGACATTGCATTATTATAGCCCAATGTGGCTTTTTTGTTATGTACATAGCATAAATCGGTAAGTGACTAGTGAAAATAACGGATGAAAAGGTAATAGGACGGGGAAATGGGGAAAGGGATGGAAAAACTATATAAAATGCATTAAAGCAACGTGGAACAGTGTAGAAAATAACAGATATGAACTGGAATGTTGAATGTGGAAGAAAGAAAGTGAGAAACCATAAATGTACAACAAACTACACGGGAGAAACAGTGAAATGCAATGCAAGTGTGTGGAATACAATTGTTCACACACCTCTCCAGAGCTCTAGGCCGGGTATTAGTATCGTAATGGCACGGAAAGGTGCGGAAAAGCAAGAAAATGCAGAGAAAAGGAAAGTGAGTGTTGATAAAAAATGAATTTGATGGATTTGAGTGAGTTTAAGAGTTTTGGGGGAAAGTAGGCTGGACCATGGGAGTAAGAAAGAAATACTGCTAACAAAAGCTTTATACAGCTTATTTACTGCAACAACTACACAGCCACTGAAGCTTGAGTGACCTAAACTCTTATTCTATCAGCTCCCGTTCTCTTCTACCGAATTCTTTTACGTTCTTCCACTTTATAGCATATAGAACTATATATGTAATTCCTATACTCTATCTATAGTAGGAATTATAAAAATCCCAGCTAAACCTTAACTTGTATGTACTGTAATGTATAGAAACTACTTTCCCTTATTCGTTGCTGCTGCAAACTGCATTTGTTTTCTCTTTTTCTGTTGTTTGGCTCCAATTGCCGTTCAGTTTCTTTTGTATACAATGCACAATGTGTAATAGGTACTGCATTTAAACAGCTAAAACTAAAACATCCATTCACTTCAGAGTTTCTCCTGTTCATTCTTTTCATTCTCCACTTTGTTTTCTCCATACTGTTGCTTCCTCCTTCTCCAACTCTTTTAAATCCAACTTGCATCCCAATCTACAAACTAGCTATGCGATTTCAATGAAACGAGAATGAAAGAAACTCAGCAAATAAACGACCTTTGTCTTTGTCGTTTCTCATCCAGGATAATAAATTCTGTCTAAACCCTTTTTCGTAGTATAGTAAACTGCTTTACCAAAACTAGAGTGACTGAACTGGTAAATAACTGACTGAACTGGTAAATAACTCACAAAAAGATATATACCTTCACTGTAACTAGTAATCATAGCTCTAACTACTTTTTAACTCTTCTGATGTGCATCTGTTCTTCTGCGATCAGCTGACTGTACACATTTAAATAATACGCGTTGTTGGTTGAATGAAGGTTAGTTCACTACATCAAATTCCTTTAGATCAAGATCTTTAAACCAACCATGCTACATCCATATGGGGTAAAAGAGAAAGAAAATCACTCTAAACTAGATAACTCTCTGTGCAGAACTCTCTACTACTACTATAATATGTCCTGTGTACTTTCTCTACTACTACTACTGTTCCTAGTTCCAACTCCCACAACTTCCTTCACCTTTTCTTTTCTTCTGCGTTTACTTACCTCCTGGAGAAAATCCAATGGAACAGAACACACATGCAGTACACACACAAACTGCGGATACTCCTACTCATTCTAGTTATTATAGACGATGTTGTATGTACAGAGAACCGTTCTTCTTGAGACGGAGACCTACCAAAGTTGAAAGTTGGGATAACTTTTGGTTTTGTAAAAGTTGCAGAGCAGCAGAGAGAGAGAGAGAGCAAAAGTTTTTCCTCCCCTCTTTACTAATACTAATACTACCAGTAGAGTTTGCAGTATGTGCATGGCGGCAATAGTTGCAACTCTCATCTTGCTGTATAATACGTAATAGTAAAGTATAACGCTACAAGAACTCTAGTACACAGCATCTTGCAAGACCACACTAGCGCTAGGACTCTAGGACAGAGGAATCCAATCCAAAATCCAAAGTGATAAGAAGAAAAAGCAAAGCACACACGAGGAACTGCCACTGTAGTAGGATAGGAAGAAGTAGCAGTACTTTTTAGAGTTCATGTTCAATGTTCACACTTTCACATGTATTTTAGCCTTGGTGTACCATAGTTCAGTCAGAGTGAAGTAAAGGCAAAAGCATAGTGCATGTGTGTGTAAGTAAATGTGTTTTGTAGTGTTGTGTGTTCTTATAATGATATAAAATGCGCTAGGACACACAGAAATCATTCTTCGTGCTTATACACACGCACAAGTTAACGCAAAAGTACATTGTACGTACACACGAGACAAGAGTAACAGCAAGAACCCAGAAGAAGCAGCAACAGAGTATATTGTGTTACAATACAATACACACAGAGTGCTGGCTCTAGTCTAACGCACCCGAGGAATAGATTTAGACTTAGGCTTAGAGAGAGAGAGAGAGAGAGAGAGAGAGAGAGAGAGAGGGAAAAGACAAGGAGAGAGAACTATATTACGTAACATTACATTACTGTTGAAACATATGTAATGCACTGGTAGCTTTTTAAGTTGTAAGTTACAAGTTTTTTCGTGAAAAAATTCTTCCACCACCACAATGTGAAAAGTTTCTCTTGGAAAATAGAAAACCGTAAAGTGATGTAGAGTAAAGAGCTTTAATTCCCCTGTCTATTGTCTTACTTATTTCAATTCAACCACAAATGTATCACTTTACTCATATTGTAAAGTATCTATCCATTTCACAACGTACTTCTGCCACTACCAACAGTTTCCTCACAGAAAGTTAACTGTTTTACAAAGGAATTCTACCATAACTCAACTTTTATGTCCATTCCACTATTACCACCAGTCTACTATATACAAAAATAATTTTTTAAAATACACAAAGTGAAAAAATGAAGTTTGGCTTAGTCTCTGGGAGTATACTACATTATACATCGTGTTTTTTTAGTCTGTCCTGCCTGTGTGGTAGAAGAAGTAGTGTCATTACTCATTACATTATGCCGATACTTTTTTAGTGTTCCTTTTCCTGTTTTATATACTTTCCTGCTAAATGAACGATGGCAAATTAGAGAATAACTTGAGATATATTTAATGCAGTTTATTGCTTTGGGAAGATTAAAGGAAATTATTCTAAAGCTGTTCATTGTTCCGAAACGAGAATATAATACGTCCCTATCTCTATAACTAGCTTGTTTACTTAAACATAGATATATTGTGTATAAATATATTTATGTATGAAATATATGCATAGTATAGATTATATCTGCATAGAAACATTTTGGTCTTTTGTACTAGGGAAGTATAAGAGAGAAGTAAAGTACCACTACTACAACTAGTAAAGTTTATGGAAAGTTTGTCGGGATGTGCAAAGGAAGGAGCAGATTGCAATTTGAGATGAGCCGACGAGGCTCATGGTAGGCAGCTCTCTCGCTGTTTTGTAAGATACTGTGAATTCCCTCCTACTTTCCTTACAACTAATATATAAGATGCATTATACAAGGTCTGACGCGGGTGGTATGATATGACATTATTATTATCATGTAAAATGTATGAGTTATAGTTGCAAAGACACGACGGGAGGATCAGTTGACGAATGATATTAAATTTAAACTAACATAAACTCATTGTGAAAGACTGAATGAACCAACAAGACCAAGAGACACTTCACTTCACGTAAATGCATTAAAAACACATTCCTATGCACATAAAGTAGGTACACCCGACAATAGCACTATTAATACCACGGAAGTCACTCCTATGTGGTTGTCGGAGTATCTTAAAACTGAACTGGGCTATGGAGAATGTCAAAATATTATTTGAGAGCTAGAAAAGGTTATTCAGTATAATAGCAGTAGACTATACAGACTATATAGGTGTATTAAATATTATAATAAACCATTTGCAACGGTGCAATAAAGTATCGTAAGGGTATTGTGAACTTCGACACAACAACATTAACTGTGACATCATCACATCAACTCTAACACTATATGTATTAGTAGCACCATACCATAACTAATCTGGTTAAATAATATTTAAAAACACGAATTCTTTTTTTCAAAATATTCAAACACTGTCTGTCTCCCAATTCAAACGTAGGCGGACTTCTCTGTCAAACATACGTATAATTTATATATCAGCATTTAAAACGCAGTGCGATGCGCAGGCAGTATTGACGCAGTAGTTAGTCTAAAGGGTCAAATGTCATGAAGGAGTTGACCGATTGACCCTATATTCGAACTTGGCCTCACATTTGATCCTACAAAGATGTATACTAAATTTCAACAAAATATCTCAATCCGTTCTCAAGTTATCGTGTTGACAGACGGACGTCCCCATATTCGAACTTGGCCTCACATTTGATCTTACAAAAATGTATACTAAATTTCAACAAAATATCTCAATCCGTTCTCAAGTTATCGTGTTGACAGACGGACGGACGGACGGACGGACAGCTTCAGTCTTTTTATAAAGTATCTTACGATACTTAATAATCTAAACAGTAAATCATATATGGAAAGGATAAAAATAGTTTTTGTTAAGCTATCACATTCTAAATATATTTACATGTACGCAATATGCAAAATCGTGTCGTGCGTGTGTTTTAAATAAGTCACTCCAATACTAGGATCAAAGCCCACTCCCTCGATGCTCCCACCCGTGACCCGGACAATTGAACATTTACAGTTGCTGGTTGCAAATGATTTATTCTTTATGAATGTACTATAGATCCGGTGCATTGTAACGTGGAGGACAATTTTTAAATACAATTAACAATCATAATTACCCACATGTACATGATGTATTGTTAAGTTGAGCTTTACAATAGCAGTCGGGGCTTTGTAAATACTGCCATTATTATAACTGAATTATACTAACTATGCATCTTTTCAATGATTTATAAATACAGATATTAAAAATATACACATCATGCAATGCATGGCAGCAGTATAATGGAATTTCGTGTTAATAGATGTTATTGAGTTGCATGAAAATTGTAAATTACCTATGTAAGATAAGTTGATTAGTTTAGTACCAGTTTAGTTTAGGATCTTATGACCAGAGTTAAGAGTGTTTGACAGAGTTAGCTTTGTAGAGATTGAATAAAAAGGAAGATCTCGCTACTGCAAGTCGCGCAAGGCTCAAGTAAGTTTTCAAAGGGAGTTAATGTAACTTAAGTTAAAGTTTAACTAAGAATTAAAGTTTGAAAGAACTGTTACAAATATATATCTATACAGACATAAGTATTTGTAAGTTGTCTATGCTTGAACAAAATATATCTTCAATGTGTGGAAAGAACTGCTTGCACATGACATTGCCAGCAATATCAACACTTCTTAGAAGTCAGTTACTCGTTCATTTCGTATTGTACTTACTCAACTTACTGCATAAACAAATGGGTAAGAGTTAACCAATTTAATATGTACTTACAGTACAGCTTCATCTCGTTATAAATGTGCATGCATATAAGTACATAGTTAATGAAAGTATAACTTATTGTTAATTTCTGTAAATGGTTTTTTCTTTTTCACATATACCTAACCTGGATTCGATCCTAGCATTGGAGTGACTTCTTTTAAATATCTGGCTTTAATGAATTACTATTAAATTAAATTGTGTGAACAAATATTAGGAAACCTAATTTGATATATTAAAAGCGAAATAGGTGCTAGCTATTTCGATTGCGGTGTGGAAATAATAGTGTTAGTATTCATGACGTGATAGATTAAATTGTGTGAACAAATATTAGGAAACCTAATTTGATATATTAAAAGCGAAATAGGTGCTAGCTATTTCGATTGCGGTGTGGAAATAATAGTGTTAGTATTCATGACGGAAAATTTGCGAAGACATGACGAAAAGCGACACATCCGCGAAATAAGTTTGCGAATTGTGATGTAAAGTTATATTATTTTGCGTTGCACCGACTCTGCAGCCATACCTCAACTTTTAGAAAAACAGTCTTTTACATCATAGCTATGGTAAACTGTTACAGTGATAAGCACATAAAGCTAATACATAGGTAGGTAGTTACTGTAGCATGATGTCTTTGGTGTCTCATGCTGAACTGAACCGTTGTTGCAAGTCGAAATCGACAGGACAGCTCTGTAGAAGATTTAGAGTGTCTGCGTTGTACATGCATTGAACTTCTATTGTAAGCTTTTCTCATTCTACTCCGTTTTCACATGATTACTGGCAGACGATGTGGAGGACCACACTGTTATGTTGTGTTTTCAAACTTGTACAAAACATACTGAGACTCTGAGACTACCGAAATAAATGTATGCTCGTACCGTACATAAGTATTGTGCTAACTGTATTTGTTGTACAATATGTGCCATGTATATATAGCTCCTATGTGTAGTACTTATACAATACAAGAGTAAATGGGAAAACGACTTGAACATTTACACATAGCATACATAGATACCACACAGAAATCCATACAGAGTTCTTGGTCTAACAAAGTTTACAAGATGCATTATTGTTTGTTTGTAGCGAAAAGTGTTGTGTGTGTGAGAGGGGGTATAGAATAGATCAGACACGAGACTAGTCGAAAATCCTTCGCAACAAAAAGCGAAACTACAATAGTGCAGAGCAAATCTATTTGACCACAGTGTAAAGTACTACTAGAGATGCAAAAAAGATAAACGAATGGTTTGTTGGTAGGGTAGGTAGGCATAGACTATTTGGAGAATGGTAGAAATACAGAAAGAGAATGGAATGGGGAAGGACGTGGAGACAAGTGACAGGATGACCGAATGAGTTGTGGTCACTCAACATTGGATTTTCCCTTTTCCTTTTATTTGCTGCGTGGCTCTACTCGCTTTGTATTGTGCTGACTGTGCATGCAGCCACACACTACGAGAAGAGTCTCTCTGTCTATGTGACTACGACAAATCCACTCCAGTTGACATTGTGTACTCGATTGTAATGTAAGAGAACATGTAATCTATTGTACTTTAGTGGTTGACTTGTGTTGGGGCTCAATGCATTACACACACTTTTACATAAAATACCAACCATACTACATCTACCTATACCTACTCCATAATAACACACATCTTATGTATATCCCTATATATAACATAATAATACATATATATAATGTACGTATAGTACGTGCCTATGTAATGTATTTTCCTACTATGCAGTCTAATCACGGGAGAAAGTGAACAAAAAATATTGAATATTTCCTTTTGCCTATATATTATACACAGAAATACGCACCACAAGAAAATGTTACACGTTTCACATGGCCTTACTTAGCCTGTATGCATATATAGACAGAAACTCTTTTCTTCTCAATATTGTGTTTGCTTACCAATGAGTTTTACATGTTTGTCACTCACTTTCTCTCTCGTTCTTCTTTACTTTAACTCTTTTGTATGGATAATATGGCCTTGCCAATGTATATGACATTTTTCAAGCATGAGAAAAGAAGCCTATGATGGTTACAAACAAAGTAATGGTGGACACGACGAAAAACGAAGGGGAGACACAGAAGTATTATTATGTTTATTCATTGTATGTTCATATGTACGGTGAGTGAGTAGATATACACGGAGGAAGTCACCAACAGATAAGTTGTGGGAGAGAGAGAGAGCAAATAGTAAATACACGACGAGTTGGAGTCGAGGGTCGTCTTTGACATTTGACATACGTTTTATGAGTTTCTATTTAATATTCTCCTTCGGTGACTTGTGACCAAACACTATGCGTAACTATAATAATACGGTAATAGAGTTTGCGGGGATAGAGTTATAAGTAAGTAAATAATAAGGGCATAATATAAAAGTACTTACGTAGTAACGTGGTAGGTATAGTACTAAAAAGGGTTGTGTGTGAGTTACTTTTACTTGTTAGTTTCCCATGTGGTGGTCGTTTCATGATATTTGGTAGTAATAGTATGTTCGTGTAAATAAAGTTGATGTTTTTGTTGACTTTGAGTTGGTTGGGTTTTTATTTGACAGTGGTGGAGAGCTTGAAGCTTCCAGCAGTTATTGTGCCACCGTTGAAGATGTACAATGAGACTGCCGAGCTGAGATGTCCGTTTGATATGGAGAGTGACCGACTCTATTCACTCAAGTGGTATAAAGACAACGAGGAGTTTTTTAAATACATTCCCAGATACAAACCTCACATACATGTACATGATGTCGATGGAGTTCATGTCATCGTAAGTTCCCTTTATTCAATTTCTCTCCTGGTTTAAAACTTGTTTTTAGTGTCATTGTGTTATAAATCATCATGATAATTGTTTTACGTGGGCATTCTAGTCATAAACATACAGCAGAATAGAAAGTTCAGCTATATTCTTGTTAATTATATGCTTATACTATAGATGCTTATATATTATATACTTACTACATGTATATAGCGTGCTCTATCAGTAAATGTCAACTTTCTACAAAATGAAGCTCTATATACAGTTTTTAGCGTTTAACAGCCAAGAAATGCACTATAGTACATCATGTAAGTAGTTAAATAGTAGAATAATGACTTTATGAAAATGTTATGTACGAACCTAAAAATGGATTTACTAACAACTAATGCACTCAGCCAACTCTCTTGATCAATTAAGGCCTGGAGAGATGCTCTTATATTGCAGGAATAAATAATGCTCCAAGATAATAATGTCGAGAATTGCATAACGTTTATTAGTACCTCGACTATAAGAATAACACGAAAACTATGAGTTCTTCCTTACAAAATTGTAGTATTTGAATACAATATAATTATGTGTTAAATTTTTTAGGTACTGAAAATTCAGTGCACAAGCTAAAGTGACGCATTTGACTGCTTGTAAGTGATTTTCGTTAGATTCTCTTGAGAGAATCTTTTAGGTCACGCATAATATATATTATATGCTTCAAAAACAAACTATACAGCTGTAACAAGAAGAATTCGACAAAAGCTTTGTCCACACTTAAATCTCTCGCACATGAATATAATTATACCTATAGGTATATACATTCGAAATTAAATTATTTATTTTACTACTAAGCTTGTTGGTAGCTAAAGTACCTATGTATGTTATGGTAAGTATAAAGACTGGCATAGTAGCTTAATTTAGTACAGAATTTTTTCTACTACGTATGATAATAATACTACTATAACATTGCGTTACACAACTTTAGAAATAATTATGTGCAAAGAAATGGTAAAAGAATATTTTGGTACTTACGTTAGCTAACAATAAGTCAATGTGCATATAGGGGGATTTTTGTGTGTTGAATGAAAGGTATGGAGCTGGAAAGAGTAAACGTGGGTGTGTGGAAAAAGTGTGGGCTGTGCACATAGGGACACTACCGGAAGAGAGAAAGAGCAAGAGAGTTGCAAAGATAATGCGAACACCCATCGTGCCGAGCATTAACTACTTTTTCCTTTCAATTTACTTTAATGTATCGAGCTCTCAAATTTTTTTTGAAAGCTTCCTCTATTCTCTTGGTTTGGATTATTTTAGCTGATTAAATCCGCTGCTCTTCACTTTCACTCGTTTTCCTCTCCTGTATGTTGTATAGGCTCCACCATACTGTTAATGTCTGTCTAGACACACTACACGTGTGTAAAGTGTATGGCATAGTGTATACGCTTTGCTTTAACTTTAACTTGGCTCCTCGTGCTTTTCTGGCACTTTATTCTTGTGCTTTTTGTGTTCCATTTTGTTCGTCCCTCGTTCTCTGACGAGTGTATTTATTTTCTGTTGCTGTGTATGTAGTCGTAAGTATGTCTTTACGCTCTTCTCCTCTCTCCTGGATCTTTCCTTCTTTTTCTTTACTCGTGTGTCTCTTTTGCATGCTCTTGCTTCCTTTTTCATCCAATCCGATCCTAATTTCATCTCATCTCTCTTTTCTTCCTCAGCACTTCATCCGCTCATTACGTTAAGTCAAAGCCACGCTAACCTAACTTAATACTCTTGGCTTTTCCTACTTCTTCTTTTTCTACTGCTCCTCTTCTATACACGGAAGTATCTTCATTGCTGAGACTCTGTGAGAGAGAGAGAGAGGCTCTTGTGTATGAACTATATATACATGTACGACTTTGTTTTGTTGTTTAGTGCTTCCCTTTTTGCTTCTTGTTCTTCTTGTTCTTTTCTTATAATTCTATGTGAGTGTATGTGTGTCTTTTGGTTATTGCTCGTGAACTTTGTACTACACGGAATAGGTACACACTACTATGTGACTCTCTCCGCTTAAAAGATATAGTTTAGTCACATTATTTCATTTTAAAAGCAAGACACAGTTTTCAAGTACTTCCACTACAATGTTTACTACGTACTACCCGGGTTTGTATTGTATAGACGAGTAAAAGTACGTAATGTAATTCAGGTCTGCTGTGTCTGTGTTTTTGCAGGCAGCTTTACGACTTGGGCGAACTGGGGGAGGAAACATTATCAAAGTTACATGTACAGAGATATTGCATTTAGTAGCCGTCCGTGTCTTTGTCTTGTTTTCTCTTTGAAATCAAATTTGCAAATATCTTTTCACTGGAATCTAGAATAATGGTTGCTTTAGCGGAAAAGATGAGATTGCACATCGAATTTAGGCTACACGCGGATATGTGTGAGTGCAGTTTGCTTTTGAGTGTTCCATGTTTCTGCATCGTTGAATTTCTTCAGTGTCTTTACATTTGTGAGCATTAATATGAACAAAACCTTTGTAGTACATGTGTATAAACGTATTCAAAGCTAGTTACTTAGCATTACTGGATGTCGTTCGAATTGAAATGGTAATGAGATTCATGCCACTTTGTGCAAATAACGCTAATTTCGCAGTTCTCTCTCTCTCTAACTACTATGGCCATATTCATGCAGTAGTTTTGTTTTGTTCTCAACTTCTAGTAATTACCACTAAACATCACAGTTCACGTTTAGCAAATAAAAGACGTTTCCGAACATATCCTGTTTGTATCTGACTCAAAGTACACCGTAACAAGTATCTTTTTCCAAATCTAAATTTAGAATCTCATAAATATTTTAGTATGCAACTCGTTTTTTTATCCTTTGCATACATAATCGCCTTCGAGATTTAAAAAACTCTTTAGCTTCCACTAATTTTTAATAAATGCCTCTCATGTGCTATTCATTAAATCTTCTATTCATTAAACCCTCCATGCATCCTACCCGTGTACCATTAGCAAAAAGTTACCTTCACTATACTACTGTCTTAACGTATATAGTACTTATATATACAACTTCTAGTACATTAAATACATTAGTACAAGGTTTGCAACAAAGTAGAGGAAACCAAAGTGAATTTACTATTAATGACTTTTTAAGCAACAGCTGGATTTTTCTCCAAGTTCGTCTTGAATTATTAAGCGTGTGCTGAAACCATTTGACTGCTCATACAAGTACGGCTCTACTAAAACACACCTACACACATCCTATGCACTGTTACATAATACACTACATTCAAACAATAATATTAACTGTATTATAAGTATACACTACATAAGAATATATCTATACACCTACTTACACACAACGAGTAAGTATTTGTAATAGTACAAAGTACAAGCATCTATAATAATACCCTGGAACTTACAGAGTAGCATAAGTAGGAGAAAACTTAATCTGGTCATGTACGATTTAGACAAGATTAGCTTTCAGAGCACATGTGCATATTACGACCTATTACTTTAAGCTTGCACAATGTGCTCTCTGTTAAAGCAAACTAGTAGTAGTAGTAGTACAGTTTTATACTTAAACGGACAGAAGATACTCTTCCATATATACAGAGCATCTCATACTATAGATACAAGGAAAATATACAGACACACACAAGTTTAGAGCAAAGCAGAATAAAATAGAGTAGACGCTAAACCACGAAACTGAACTAAAGCACATTTACTACAGATATCAACTAAACTTGTTCCAAAGTAGAAATTCTGTAGTACAGAGAGACTCACACACAAGAAGGAATAACACAGAGACAGAAACAGGTAAAAGGCATCTCCTACTACCCGGACTATTTCAAACTGCAAAGAACTATTGTGCATTACATTATATAGACTATGAAGCTACCTATATACCAAGTACTAAAGTATATATTATATTCTCTGGTAACTTGTAACTAACAAAGTAGATCTTGACTCTCATCCTTCGTGTTCTTCCGAAAAGCACTCAAATGGTTGACTTGACAGTAGTGTGCAAGCCAGTCAAGTCAACTTCAGTTAATACTGAATACTTACTGTAGAAGCTGCTATTGTAGAAAAGGAATAATATAGGCACAGCTACCAGAAGAGTAGTAGTAATGCTAACAACAACAGCAGAGCTTAGCTCACAGTTTAACTTAAGTACGTATAGTTGTAGCTGTGTGGAAATACATAGTACCTGGTAATAATAATACTGTAGTAGTAGTAGTAGTAGTAACTAGTACTACTTACTTTGCTACTTATACTAGCCACTTCTACTGACTTACTGTTGTGTAACCTATTTTAGCATTTGCCTTTGCTTTAGCCTATGTACTCGCGGATACGGATTGTTTGGCAAGCCTCAATCTGACTTAAAAGCTCATAACTAAACAGGAGGAGGTAAACCGAGAAAAGACCTTGGTTGAAACTTCAGTCGTTCATGTGTATGTTAAAGAGGGAGAGATACCTTCAATAATAATACGTATGTATAATACCTATGTATATATTTACAACACACATACACACAAATAATACATTAATACATCTATGAAAACCCACTCACGCACTTTTGTGTGTTGTAGGTCTATATATTTTGGTGACCTATTCGGATTTTATGTTTTGCATCTCATCACTATGCGACTAATTCAATGGGTTACTTCCGTAGTCCATATAGTCTCCCTCTTTTACGCTTGCATTTGGGCAATTTTCGGATATTTCACTCATTTCCGCATATACAAATGATATATATGGTGTTATATGGTATATGTGTTGGGGATTTGTATATGAAGTAAATTAATGGTTTCCTTCATTGTTGTCGGCAGACGTTCATGTAGTTGAATGAGTGTAGAGTGTACTGTGTGTGTGAGACTGTGAGACAGACGAAAATAGCTAACTATTTAATATTCCATTGATAAACTTTCATTTCTTTCATTCTCAATAAAATATCTGTCGGGTTTGGTTGGTTGGTTTCTTTGTCATGAAAATGTAGTCAGTAGAGTATACTCTCTGGGGACAGGAATTAATTCTTTTATTTGATTCCGGAGCGAAAATAGTAAATTTCCTTGACTGCTTATTTTAGTGTCGGGTTTTGTGCGTGTGGATTCAGTTGTTCTCTCTTCAGACATGCAGATTCATCAGATGCGGTGATGAGATAGGATGAGTCAAGATGAATTGAGACCAGTCAGTCTTTCCTATTAGCCTTTTTCTTTTTAATAGCATTGAAATGAAATGAAAATGCATTTTTGACTTTATTTCTTCATTTGACATGCTACGCTTAGAATTCCTTTGTATTTTCTGTATGCTCTAGGAGAAAGAGGGAGTTAACGTAGCAGGAGTAATAATAGTAAACACACAAATGTCTATAGTGGGAGAAGGATGCATATATACTGAATGTACTAATATAGTTCTGGTTGTCTAACTACATAATATTTTCGGGGAAGTGAATAAACGAATGCAAAAAAATTCTCACACACTTCTTACAGAAGAGAGAGAGAGAGACTAGAAGAAGAAGAAGAGGACTTAAGCTTAACTGTTTGTGCATCACAATTCTCTTTTCTTTTATTCCTCATGACTATGTCTTTTGCTGGGTTGATTGTGAAAGGAATGGAGCCGTGACTTGAGAAATGCCAGAATTGGAATTAAAGACCAAGCAAGAACAGCACACTCATACACACATACACTCATATACACAAAGATATGGGAAAAGGAAAAGAATGGGTTCAACAAGAGGCAAAAGCATCTCAAACAGATATTTTTCCCTTTTCTACTCTTCTTCTTCTTCTTTTAGCCTCTTCTTCTTCTTCTACTACTGCTCTTCTTCTTTGGGATTCATCTAAAGGCCCTCCACTTTTAATGCACTAATGGTATTCCAGCACCAAAGAATTTTCCGCTTTCTCTAGCAATTCTATCGTTTCTTTAGAATGTGGCTATGAATACCTAAAACACTACTGTGACTCTTAAGGCAACACGATGATAACTGTGTACTATTTTTCTACTATCTCTATATACCAAAAGAATCAGACTGTATAGAAGAACACATTCTATTGCTGGTGCTCTCCTGACACCCGCCTCCATTGTAAATATTTCAAGCTCAAGTAATCAGTCGAGACTATATTATTACTAGTACCTACTACATCTACACATACACGGGGCAAAAGAAGTTTTTTAGAACACACAGGAAAAGGGAGCAGTCTTGTATAAGTAGTAAAGAATAAAAGTGATACTTTTTCATCGATTCATATCATAACAAAACAGAACACAAAGAGTGTGTGTGTGTGTGTGAAGTATTCAGTTGTATTTTTATTAGCCGGTTACACTTATCCTTATTGTTAGCTTAACTTCTCCTTGCTTGCTTTCACGTACACACACGTACATAATAATACAAACAAGTAGCAGTGCATTACCAATAATACTGCTATTTAGCCTTTAGCTGTGTGGAATTCTCTCGAAAGTGCAAACAAACGGAGTTGGAGCTGAAAGGAAATGAGAAGGATGAGATGACTAATAAAAAGTGTTTCGAAGTAGTAAAACGTGCCGGAGAGTTCATTCCTCTTTTTGATTTCACTTTTAGAGCGCGATGAGGTGTGCACCAATGAAAAACATTTTTCATTGAAATTCATCTCGGAAAAATATTCAATTCGAGATGAGATTTGCATTCATGAAATGTTTTCAGGCAGAAGTACTTCACTTTCACGAGCAGTTCTATTCACCTCTAATAGAAAAGGTGTTGCTTTGTCACACTTCCAATGTAAAGTCTCCTATATAGCAGTCCCTGTGTCATTTCTGCATCGAAATACCTTTCTGTATACGTTGCCAACTCCAGAACTTCCATAACCAAAAACGAAATGATATTAAGAGAAATATATTTATATACAGTTATTTATTAATAACAGTTTTATTATTATTCTGCTGGTTTATATAGTACAGTCCTTTCGGCTTTACGATGGAAGTTGTTCAAAAAATTGAATCACCCTGTTAAACACTTGCGTGGCTCTTTATAATAGTTCTATAGATACTCAGAGTGTGAATAATACTTCAGAGTTTTCAAAGAAGTGTCAATGCTTCAAGAAGTAGTATATAACAAAAAGTAATAGAAGACAGACAGCATAGAATAGTAGTCAACAGGTCAAATGATGTCACTTTGTGTGCAAGTCAATATTACTACATGTTCATATTAAACCTCGGCAGTAATACTTGTGCAGAGAAAGATACATTCATACAAAGCGACAGGTACTAACTCAGTAATTCATTTCTCGTGTTGTTCGCCATCACACGGAGATTAATACTATTTGCTAACTCTTATAAAACGCATAGAACTATATACAGAGCGCAACATACAGTGTGCCAGCTGAAAACGAATCATACTTTGACATTAATGACATTTAACTCGCTCTGACTGTCTGTGTATGAAATCCTCCCATTTTCATTTGTGTGTGTTTTAGTTGCAGGCCCCAGCTTATCATTGTGTATAGATAAGTCGGGAACTATTTCTCGAACCAGAAAGGTCCCATTTTCATTTACTGTCATTAGATTACCCACAGGTATAAACAGATTATTTCTTCATTGCTGCACCTGGGCACTTTATTACTTTGTGCCCGTGCCAAAAATTGCATGTTTTAAATAAATATAGAAACAATATATATATTTAGGTTTATTAGTCCAGTCTATTGTGTACATACATCCGGAAGTGAAAACTTTAGAACCTATTATGCTCAATATTTTATAGACTGTAACATTAAACAAGAATTATCGTAAAATTAATTACCGAGAGAGAAAATAAAAAATTCGTTTGCTATTGGGTGACATAATTAAATCTCCGGATATTTAGTTGTTGATTATTCCGGTGTTATTCATATTCCGCTCTTGTCCACAGACACTTGTAAACAAATAGGGAAAGAACTTTTGTTGAAATGTCTAGCTCAGTCAGTTTGTTTACACGGAAAATGCTTTAGGCGCTACTACAACAAGTAAAGACGAATCATATACATATAAACTGCCTTTGGCACTCACGATGTGGGAAACATCCCTCTTAGTACATGATGGTTACAAGAATTTCAACATTATCTACTACTTCACCCTTCATTGGAGGTTTGTCTATTAGAATTTTACTAGCAATAGCAGCGTTATAATAGTTGGAGAAAGGATGCTTGTCTTTCTTTCCCTGGGGCTCTGCCGCTCTAATGCGTAGTGTAAGTATTTATGAAGGTACACTCTTCAGTCGTTTATAAATCCGCAGTACGTCCCAACTACTTAAAACTGACAGAAGTCAATAATAGTAAATAAGTATTGGAAGCGGCTGAAGATGAAGTATATACCTCCTATGCCATACTTTCACATTTATTTATGTGAGTGCTGCCTTACGTATTTATATAAACTCCGTGAGTGTTTGCAGAGAGAGAGAGAGACAAGTCAGCATTCTATTGTGAAGTCTATCTTTAATCCAACAAGCTTAGGCAGTTGATTATCGAATAACGTATGCGGATCTAGTCAACTCTATTGCACTCCTATAAATATGTATTAGCACTAAACAAAACGAGTATAACATATCGGAAGTAGTTAGTACGTCCTATATAAATGTAGAGATGCTCTCTCTCTCTTTCCCTCTCTTATATAAATAAACCACGTCTATCCTTTTATAGAATTAGTATTTATATATGTACTTACATTTAGTGTAGATATATATTTATACATAGTTGGCTTTGACTTCCCAGTCCTCACTTTTATTTATCTACTGGGTTGTCAGTGAAAATTTACTTATTTCTCATTAATTACAGTTCGGAAGCTGATTGTGAGTTTAAACGAAGAGAACGTGTAGTAACATTACCTAACAGCCGCAAATGCATTGAGCACTCACATCACATGCAGCTCTCCTATATGTAATCGTAGTGGGGGACTCTCCAGGAACTTTCACTCAAGGAAATATATTACATGCTGCACAGTCTTCTATTTACTGTTAGCAAAACTACTACGACTACAATACAATACACTACGCAGGGTGGTAGTGTGCCTCTTATATAATGCCAATGTACTCGATCACTCACACATACTGTAATATAACAAAGCGACCAACTCGATCTACTTTGCACACAGCTCCACAGAGAACCACACGCGTTCCCCATTCTCTGTTGTTACGTTTAAACGAGAGAGAGAGAGAGAGTCAAGTAGTAGGGAAATTCACATACCTATATATGGTAAATGCTTTAAGCGAAGCCTGTTTGGCTTACTTTATATAGGTACTTATAACTAGACAGACTTTGCAAAACGTTGCCAACTGAAAGTTATGCATTTGCAAACTTCTCTACAAATCATTCAATGTTCAGAGCAATTTAGTGCTGTGTGTGTGTAATGTAATGTGTGTAGACGAAACAAGAGAGCCACAACACATACCACCATCACACACACACACAAACAACACATCGAACGTGTGCAATTTAATGTATTTGTAATGTAAAGTATGTAAATCAACGTTTGCTCTTACGGACTACGTTAAAATATACCTAAATACTTTCCTCACACACTGCTGTGTGTAATTCCAATGCTTAGGTCTACATCAAGCTTATAGTAAATGTAAACATTGTTTGTGTAACAGTCCTGCGAGTACATACATTTCAAAGCTGTCTGTTAAAACTTAACCTTTGTCCCGTTTACATACAATATTGTCTGCCGAGCTGCACTTTATATACGCAGAGATTAGTTATTGTTTGAGAACCGGATGTGTGTGTTTATAGTACATGCTTATGTGCAAATACTACAGGAAATACTAGAGCTCGTTGCTTTTTGAGTTCGACTATATGGGTTGTAATATATTATGTGTGTGTTTGTGTGTGTGGATGTTGAGATCTACACATAGAGGAAGAGAGAGAGAGAGAGGAAAGGGTTACTTTTGCTTTCTCCAGTAAAAATCAATAGAAATATTTTATGGTGAATTGAATTATATTATAAAACACAGTGTAAACATAACACAGATGTTTCCGAATGATAATCGTCCTTTGTTTCTCTGTATATTTATATGTATATAGGGATATCCCGTATTTGTATAGTAGATGCGTTTAGAAAGAGCTGTGTAAGTATATTTGTAGTGAAAGTACAAGAGTTACAATGTACAAACGAAAGCAATGTGTTTATTTCGTTATACAATTTGTACGTGTTTTTTTTCAGTGTGCATTAAATATTACGGGAGAACATAGCTAATACTACTATATAATATTTGGTCAATATAATATATAGTGTGCATTTTGTGTATATAAGTAGTACTGTGTGCTGTGTTAAGATAATGGCAAGCTTCAGAGTGAAAATTTGTGTTATGATGCAATATGAGATATGAAAGTGCGTGTAAAGGTATGTATAGGAGTGTATGTGTATAGTAATAGTAATATTTCTTGATATATTTTATATAAATACTAATCTGTTATATATTTCTATGTTTTTTGTATTTTATCAGTAAAGTAAGTGTGTGTGATGTTGTTGTGTAGTTTCGTGTATGGTATGTATTTGTGTGGATGCGAGAGTGGTGGAAGTGTGGAGAAACGTTGCTTAAGGCTTACTAGATAGGAATAACACATCCACATCAAAGGCAAATGGCATTATGCAAATAAAAGCCAAAGCCAACTTCCATCCACTTTGTGTGTGGTGGTGGTGGTGGTAGTGGGACTCGGAGTCTCGCTACTTACAACATTCGTACTATTATGCCTTCTTCTCTCTCACTCTTCCAGAATACAACTACTTACCGAATTACACTTTCACTAGCATTTGCCACCATCACACACACACTACACACTTACATCTAGTAATGTTACGGCCGTCTGTATCGCAATTTTGTATTCTAGTCGAATTTATTCATTTCGCTATGAACTGAACTGATAGATCTGAGTTGTACTGCCAGGAGAGTGCCGTTCCTGTCTTGCCTCCTCGACGAGGTTAATGCACAAAATGTCAGAAAAGATTTTTTACACCGGTTATGCAAACGACATGACATTCCTCGTGAGTGTATACGGAGTTTTGTTAGTAGTTGTAGTTGTGTTATGTTTTGGGACTGGTAGTGACTACTGCCTTGTTTATTTTAGAAGGAAAGTTTTAAAATAATACAAAGAAATGGTAAAAAGGGAAAATTGTTTACGTTGTTCCGAATGGAATACTATTACCCTGTTTTGTGTGTGTGTGTACGTATATGGAAAAGACTGACTGTCATGATTAAGTCATTTCTGCGCAAGGCCTTCTAGTATGCATTGTTTCATTTCATGTTTTAGCGAAGCATTCTGCAAATAATATTTTACCAGGGTTAGTTTTACTTTACTAAAGCTATTGGGGTGTATTATGTGTATACATATAGGAGAGGGTGCCATATAAGGAATATTATACAAAAACGGTAAACTGACAAAGTATGTTTGTATTTGATGATCGATAGATAGACTATAGTTTGGAAATGATAGTAATTCATGGTTTAGATCGCATGGTAAAGTTGGTAATTGCATAGACTTAGCATTGATTGTAGGGGACAGGGAGTCCACAGTAGTAATTTTCGCAACTGATGATTCTTGCATGCGAGCTAAACCCATATTTATCATTTCTTTATCTTTATCTACATTCGCCTTTTACGGCCGTCAGTTTCACTGAGTGAAAGCTCAGACTTAACCGTTTGTTCGTACTATACGCTTATCTTTTTTACACGTTATATTGCTGCTGGAACGGCCAGAACAGCTTTAGGTACTGTGGAATGCAATATCGAGCAGAACAGAGGCAGTTAGCATTAAACTGGGCTAAACGTGCATTTCCAACAAAATGCACCGACGGTCATTTTATAATTTACATAAAGCTTTTTATTATTACTACAGTGGAATTAGATATTTCCCTCCTATGCTTAGCATTTTCGCATTCCATGTGTTTTTCTATCGAATTCGAGTATGTGTGTATGTGTACTGTATATTCAATCATTTGGGATTTGTACTGGCTCTTGTATGACATTTACTTTGGTATATTTGTCATCATTATGTCGTGGGAATTCCTTGCTTGTCAGTTTACATAATATGACTTTAATTGATTATTCATGAATAAACTATGCATAGGTAGAGAAACTCATTTTCATTGCCATTGCACAACTTTTCCGAATATCGCGGAAAACTGTTTGTTCGCATTGACATTAACGTGTAACGCAGTAACGTGTACATTTTATTAGCCTTTCCATTTGAATTTTAATGTACCATGGTTTAACTTTTCAAACAATATACCTAGCAATTCTTACTCTCATAGAAAAATATTGACTGCTATTGTGCGTTCATACCACCTACAAAAATGATGTGTAGTAAAATACTATTAGGATATTTTTAATGCTTTCTGGCTGCACGCAAAAACAAAATGTTCGATACAATTTATAATTCAACTAACTAGGTGGAAACTAAGCGAATAAAATAGAAAATAGAATCTTATGTTTATCATTTGTAATGTACAGCCTGAATTTTTGTTTACGTGGATAGTGATTTAGGAGTAAGCCGGGTTAGTTTGCAGAGTACATGGTTTTGTAGGTAATTACTTGTTTAGATTTGGGCGTGATAAGATTTAGATGGTGTATGTTTAGAAGCGTGCTACGTGATCGGTATTAAATGTGTTAGCCTAATGGAATTTAAACCGGATTCCAAGTTTCCTTTTATTGTTGCCTACCGACCCGAAGAAAAGTTCTTCACCCATTTTCCGAAAGTTACTAGATGTGCGATTGCATACAGATTTAAAATTTTCAGAGTTAATTTAAACCCGATTCAATTCAAAGCATTGAGCCATGAAGATTTTATCTTTTGGCAGTTAAGTATCCTACAAAAGCCCGAATGGAAAGCTCGGATTGTCCTGAGAATGAATGGGTGCGCCAATGGGGTTGTGAACTGGGAAAATAGTCAAAGATTTGCATAGTTGATTTCCTTAGTGTTTGCAAAGGTAGTTTCGTTAGCTTTGTACACATCCGTACCTATATACTGCCACAACCAAATGCTCCGAAATCCCAACAGTCTATATATATCTCTTGTAGTTACTGTTTTATTCGCATTCTCGCCACTTCCAACATGCAACTACTGCGGGCAGTTTCCCTTTTACATTGAGAGAGAGAGTTGAGACAAAGGACAAATCCTGTGGCCTATGGTCTGCTCAAGTCGACCCGAGACTTGATGTGATGATGCCATTGTAACATACACACAATGACTCGAACTAAAGAATAGACGAGTCGAGACACTACTGCTATAATATTTCTTGTATGGATCGCAGTGGTAGTTGCAGAAAAGGATTACTGCTACCTTCGACTCGACTTGACTGCTTAAACTACATTCTAAATATTCTAAATGTAGGTTGCTTGGTTGGAGAGAGGAAGGACGAGGAAGGCGGTAAACTCACCAGAGCTGAATGCAACACGACTTTGTGTGAAAATCAGTTCATGGGTAATTTGGCCAAGTTTATTGGTCAATTTGGCATTGGATGTTCGAGTATCTTTCCTTCCGTCTCAGTGATTTACTTTACTTTGGTTTCTTTTCCTTCCACTACCACCACTACTGCTACTACTACACCAATACTACAAAATCATACAACCCTATACACTAGTAGTACCAGTTTCTCCCTCCCTCTTTAGCTTATATGAACCTTTTCTCGTTTTGTTACACTTTTCACTTTACATATCTTGTATGTAATGTAAAATGCAATATATAGACAGAAATGGTACAAGTTGTAGCTTTTTTACATATGCACAGAGATACAAGTTCTGCATTCGATCCTACTTGGCAATAATATATTTCGTATCACATTCTATTTTGACTTGAGTAGGTACATGTAAGGAGAAAGTAAGTATAAAGGTGTACGAACTTTATGTATATAGAGCCGTGTAGTGCATTACCACTGAACAATAAGGATAGGACAAGGGAAATTTGGTAGTAGTATGAGAGAAGAAGCGAAAAGGACGATTACATTCAATTGCCACCCTCAGAACACAACTATCAACAGAACGTTTTACATTTTCACAATCGTGACATATATCTGCTGCAAGGTCTTTCTTAGCCGCAGTTAACACACACAGACCTATCGACTCTCTGTTAGGTGTTCTATCCATGTGTATACTACAGTATGACTATACTGGCAACAAATATCTATGTATATAGGGATAGTAAGTATTGTAGTGTACGAAAACGACTTGGTTCGTTTAAAATGCAAGAACTACTTCTGCTGTGCTATTTGCATAGAATATTCACAAATTGCAATTCAGCCATATCTGTTATGTGTAGTAGTAGGAGTTTGAAACTCTGCTGGTTCTGTGCTGCTGGTGTTGTCGTCTGTTTCTTGAATGGAATTGCAACAACAAAACACAAAATTCCACAATATCTAATTCAATTCCACTACAGCAGAGCACCACTTGACTACATTGGTCTGTTCTCCTATTTTCTTCGCACTATCACTCTCTGGCCAGTCCACATTATATTATACTGCGAGCTTTAGGTTCTGTATAATGTGGTGCACAGACAGGAATGTGTTTCTACAATTTCTATTATCTAACTTAAAAATCCAAATTGATGCTGCCGAAAACCATCAGCCATATATAGGAATACACTATATGCCTATACGCTATGTCTATCAATACTCTTTTAGAATTTACACACAACTTTTCTTTATAATATAAGTTTTGTAAAGCACAATGTATATTTTATATAGTTTTGTATGTACAGATATTTTACAACTACGAATAGTAGCTACAGTGCATATTATTGTATATATTTTGGAGCATGTCTTTAGGTATAGGAGAGTGCAATATTAGGTGTCGTTGTAAATGCAACATTTCTTAGCATTCCTATCTTCCATTTGGTTCAATTCCAGTTTATTTTATGTTCAAATACCGTGAGTACTAAAGTAAAACGTAATACAATACTACACAAGTGTAATACACAGAGAGATACACATAAATAGTGTTTGAGAAAAGAAGAGTAGTGTAGTATTAGTACGAGAGAGTAAGTAAGTGTGAGTAGGTATTGGTATTGTGTTTTTAGTTACGGTATATGGAATATTTATTTGTGAGTATAGCATTCATTTATAGCTGTGAAGATAGTGCTAAGCCAATTCAGCTCACATCGCAAAGAAACACAATGCACGTCATGTTATTATCTATCTTTCAGTAGTGGAACGCAGTTGCAATTGCCTTAGAAATTGTGAAATGTCAACACTTATGGTTATTTTCCATTTTCTTTCTTTTTCCTATCAGCTCTCCCCATACAAAACCCTTATACATCAACAAACCCAACACCCACAAGCAAAAAGAGAGCAAAGCTTGCTTAGACAGCCATAGGAAACGAATCCGCACTCCTTTTCTCTCTCTCTCTCTTACTCATCTTAACTCTCCTCTGTCCAACTTCAATTTGCTTTTACTTTTCTCTGTACTCAGCCACTCACTCCATCACATCAGTCGATTCTCTTCCTGTCTCGTCTTCGTAAAAGTCTTGATAGTTTAGTTTCCGTCCTCAATACTTTTTATGCTATCAATATACATTTTATGTAGTAGTAGTTTCTTCTTCATCCTCTCTGTCTCTTTCTCTCTTCAGAGGAGTGTGTATTGCATGAATGCAGTGTATGGCCAAAAAGCTCTTTTTTACTTCGGGCATTTTATTATCATCTACTACTACTGTACTCCGGGTAGTACATCTCCTACTACATCTACAACTGTGTTCGATTTGTCTGTTCTGCAGTTATTCTTACTCCTGCTACATATTCCACACGATCAGAGCTACAACATATTACATAGAAATACTACTGGTAAAGGAATAAGAGCTTAGTCTTTCCCTACAGCGATAAGCCTCAACCACGCGTTGACAATGGGAAAGGAGCTGAAAAAAGTAAAAGTAAAATGCTCAAAGCCATATAGTAAGACACATTCAAAATTTGAAATGGGAATGTACAGAATGCAGAATTGGAAATAAGAAATGAAACGAGAAACACAGACAAAAAGACAAGAAGGCCACTAGGACTGCGACAAGAAAGAAATACACAAAACGCACGGAAGAACATACAGGACAGGTGAAGATTGGAAATGTATATAGGCAGAGGTACCTATTACCTACTATATAGTATATCGCTATATAAGGGGCACATACAAAAATAATACACTACAGAATATTTTGCATGATAGGACGAAGACAGAGAACTAGTACAGAAACAGAGCAGGCTATCCTGAAGGAGAAGGAGGAAGTAGCTTGTGGAGTATTATTATTGTCCTATTGTAAAGTTAAGCTCCGGGGCGAGTTACATTTCCAGTCATTTGTTTAGTTATACCTACAAAAGAAAGTACCTATGGATATATTAAGCTTTTCCTACACTCAAAGGTGGTAAAAATTTTACGAGCTACAACTACTACACTTTCTCCACTGTCTCCTTGAATTATTGCTATACGCCAACTATAAACCTACCCAACGTATTAATAGTAATACCTACACTACCAGAGCTACGTTGTATCATATCGTGTGCGTATGCCGTATAGGTAGTTGTAGTTTGTGTATAAGGTAATACGGTGTAACTACTATAATACATGCAAAAATAAAGTAGGGAAACGCTGTATTTTTCCATTACACATCGTAGCTTATGTTGAGTACCTATTTCGTTGTGTTATTTATATTGTAGTCATGCAGTTACAGTGTTTGTAGAAGTAGAGGTGCAGGGTGCCAGTAAATGGGATACCTATTTGTACTTACTGGATATCAAAATGAAATTTTTTATTATAAGAAAATAAGTCTTTACTTTTCACGTTCATAAAGAAAAGGATATTGATGTGTTGCATAACAAGTATGAGTTTTTAGTATTGAAGTTTTTTCTGTGCAGTAAAACATTTATATACAGATAGTAGGTAATGAGTTACTATATAGTAATAACTTTTCCTTTTCGATAATATTTTATTTGTTAATCATTAAAAAGCAAAAATGTGTACCTATAAGTATTTATGTTAATTATGTTTTGTATAGTTATACCTTGAGTTTTTTCACGCTCTTTTTACTTACCCTCCCTTACGCAATGTTCTGCTCAGACGAAACACTAACAACTGCTAGAAATCATTTCAAAAAGTTTTTCTGTGTTTCCATTTTCTGTTGCAGTTTCAGTGTAGGTTTTGTAGAAAGTTGCATATAGAGCAATGCATTGAGAAAAACTCAGTGAATAAATATTTAAAAGCAAGACAGAAGGAGAAAGAGAGGAGGAAGAAGGGGAGCCTGTGTATGGTGCGAGAATTTCAGTATTTTCAGTCGAGTCGTGTATTTTCGTTTAGTTCAGGTATTTTGTATCATTCCAGAAGAGCTGAGTATTTTACTCTTTCCTTATTCCCTCTCAGAGTGTACTACTAATATATACGAAGATGAATATCAGTAAGTGTAATGGAAACTATAGAGAAAGGGCAAGAGAGAGAGAGAGATCCCCAACAGGCCAAATGGATTTAACTTAGGTTAGGTAACTTATGTTAACTCGCAAAGTTTTCGCTCTTTCCGAATACCACCACCACATCTGAATTCTTCCAACAAGCCAAACTACTTGTCCTCGTCTTACACACCAATATCCTATTGGATTCTTCTTTTGACCAGGACAGGCCACTTCTCGTCTATAACAACTCAAATAATATTACTCTGTATACACATTCATCACGCGAGTATCTATTTACAATTGTTGTGTGTCTTTGTAAATATTTAGTCATTGTTGTTTTTAAGCGCCTCTGTTTGTAGATTTATACTGAAAATATTCATATAATATTTGAACAATTACATAGGTGACGATTTTTTCAGTTTGTTTTTGAGATTATAATATTATTACTAGTGTAGAGACAATAGAGAGAGCAATCGGCATAAGCCTGTGGAAATGCAACTGTTCTTGTTTTTTGGAGAGGAGGATAATAACACAGAAACAGAAATACGGGTAGGGATGCATTTGGAGTTGGAATGCACACTGAAATTGGATAGGCTGCTCAATTAAATTGGAAATAGAAATACCAGGCGAAGAGAAACGGAAGAAATAGAAAACAGGCACAAGGAGAGCGAGAGAGAGGAGGAAGTCTGCGAATGTGGTGGCTTGACTATCCAGTATCGTAGAGAGAGAGAGGAAGGGGATACTCTTGTGAAGTTAGTCGTATGAAATCGTATGTATAATACATAGAGTGTAATAATCATTCCAAGCTCATAGGTTAAGGAGCAGAGGGATGTAGATGAAAATAAAATGGAATATTTGTGCTCTCTTCGCAAAACACACGAGAAAAACCATGTGCTTTATATTAAAACATCTTACTGTCTCTCTATAGATTCTATCTATATATACTTTCACAATTCACATGCCCTTCCTTATATACAGAAGGAATATGTAGGTCTGTTGTGAGTGTAGTGCATTTTGCAACATGGGGGAATGAAAACGAACACACACACGTATGTACATGTAAAATTCTCAAATTATAATGTTAGCAATTGTGTCTATAGAATATTATATTGCATTTGCAGACGTACTACACAAAAAGAGACACACTTTTCTGTAGGTATAACAATATAAGGTAGGTATGTTGATTTAGATACGTAATAATACTTTTTATCTGGCCGGTATCTTATCTATAATATAGAGAGTGTACTATAATAACTAACTACGTCTAACTGTGTATAAGGGATGGATATCAGAAGGAAAAGTAAGAGAGGAGAACGAAGAACAGTTCATGTGTGTCAGTCTCTTTGGAATTCGTACATGCTTTTCAGTAAGAACTTAAGATTAGATTTCTTGCTTGAATTTAGCTCTGTAGAGAAGACTTAATATCCTTTTCATTGGATTCTATTGTGTGTGTGTGTGTTATTCTCAGATTTTCCCATACCGACTTACAGTTCACCTTGGTAAGTAAGTACGCATAAGATACTGTTACTACTGTTACTAGAAACACACAAAACATGTTTGCAAAGCTCAGTGACTCTACTACTCCACTTTACAAGAAATACACAACTAGACTACTATATGGCATTCTATACACTTGAATTGTGTTTACAAAGTTAAGAAGAAGCTGCTTTCTTTCTTAAGTGTGTAACAAAAGGCATTCTAGTGTCCATCTGTTGTTACTTAGGTTCACATTGAAAAATGTGTTACTACGTTACTGGTATAAGTAGCATCTTACGTAATCTTAGTATCATCTTAGTATCTGTTTGTATGGAATTGAGATCCAGTCCATCGACCATCACCATACATACCACCAACATAGATTTGAGTGTATATAAAGTACAAGGTATCATTGGCAGGAGTAATGTACATAGAGAGAGAGAGAAAAAGATAATACAAATACAGATAGCATCAGTTGGGTCGCATCTGAATAAAAGTTGAAGCTTAAGAAGTAGCAAGTAGAAAGAAGAGCCCCGTATATAAAGTGTCACTAAAACACAATCCAGTTACGTTACGCAGAGTTGTTTTCATTTGCTCTAGATACTCTTTCTCTCTGGTATCTTCAACTAAACTTTCCACTATTTCCACTATTATCAAAGACACACTTTTACATCCTTTACGTGTAAAACACACTTAAGTAACTAAAGTTTCATAGCTTAGAAAAGTTTAGCTTTTATTCGCCTAAGCTATAATGTTACATCTGCCTGTATAACATGTGTAAACATATGTGTTCCACTAGGGCGATTCGATGCACTGAGTGCTCTTCAGTTGAGATTTTCATTCAGATAAAATACGGTAGTAGTAGTAGAACAGATCAGATCACTGGAAATCAATGCTATCTCCTACTAAAATGGAAAATCACCCAGAAAATGGACATTTTCACTATTATTATCCTAAAAACTATCACATTGTTTTCACCCAATACTCTGCTTTTTTGAAAAAACCTTGTGTGTAAAAACAAATAGTAATATTAAGTATACAGAAAGTACTTTTTCCACATCACCAGCATCTCATCTCACAAAGTCGGATCTGTTGATCGAAACTCTTTTTTACACACAATACTAATGGTAATACAACTGCCATTACTATACACATTAGTAGGACTACACTCTTACACACACACACCTACACCTACACCTAGTACACTTATTATCGCACTATATATATCTTAGACACTCCAAATGCGTTATAAAATGGAAAATTCACACATACGTGGAATAGCACTCACACATGAAGACACAGTGTGAATTTTTATACGAGATATTCACAAGTACCTAAGTATATAGTATTCACATGAACATTACACACGTTGTGTACTGTACTCTCTCCTTTTGTTTGGAGTGGGGAATGCGTATTCATGTGTCTTTGTCGGTGAGGATTAAAATGGTTATTTGCACTCGTGAAGTATGCCAAGTACCATGGAGTGTGAGTGCATATCCATTTCCCTACAGTCTCAACGGCACAAGCACAACTCAATGTATAGATACTAGATCTACTACTTATAGTGATTCTATTATAGTATTATTTAAATAAAAGACACATACTACTAAATATATATAGGTACATCTACAAGGTAGACTAGACAACGAATGACAGAATAATTTTAACGATGGTGTTAAATCATCGTTAAAATTATTAATTCATTCGTTGTCAAGTCTACCTTGGTACATCTAGATTGAAGATTGCATTTCCTTTTTTGCTGTGTATAAATATATATTGCAGATAATGTTGCACTGGTACTCTCTGTACGAAATCCACATTAGTTTCTACTTTCTCTACATAGGGAGAGAAAGAAAAAGGCTTATGTTTTTGGTGTGTTGGAGGTCAGAGTTCAATGTATAGAAATTGTCTGAACCTCTCACCTCCTCAGAGTTTCCTCGTGAGTTTCGAGTCAAGATCACATGCAGTGTACTACTTTAGTAGAGTTGAGTTTGAGTGTATATATAGAAGAAGAGTGGAGCTACTTGTGCCATACGACGGAAATGCTCTTTTCTAGACATAACGCGCATTAGTATGTAAGTACGAGTTGGTTGCTAAGCTGAAGTCATCCGTATCTCTTCATCCATTCCATCTGCACTAAAACATCACATCGGCTCACGAACGCCAAACGACGAACAGGAATTGCCAAGAGTATGAAAGTCAAGTATCTTCTCCCGTACACTCTCTCCCCCCTTCTCCCTTCAACCTCCAAACATTTCTCTCTCTCTCTCTTTCTATATATATCAATCTACCTTGTTATCCCACCTCTAGTATCTACTTAACTTTCTCCTTCATTCTATATATGTATGCTTCCTCTTTTATACCAACACGAGATTACTAAGCTACCTGCTGTCTGTCTAGACATAAGTGCATGTAGTAATGGAGAATGCAATGTGCTAAGGCATAAGTACCTGTGTATAGCTCATATTTTATAGGCAGGTAATCATTATAATATTCAAAAGCATGCAAAGAATAAACCAGATGAAAATTTCAAATTATTTCCTGTATAAATCCAATCTTTTCGTATAAGACGTTTTGATTTGAACACACTTAGCTAAACTTCAACCACAATAAGAGGGGAATAATCATTTCTTACAATGGATACAGACTACAGACTAGATTATGCATATTATAGTGAATAAGATAATGATAAGGTTTATGGTTTTATACACTTGGTACTATTTTTGTATGTATTTAGGTTATATTAATAAAGAGCTATAGTAGATGCATTATTTTTATTTTTCTGTGTTTTTTTACTTCTTAGTTCTTACGTACACGTGTTAATAATTTGTGTCTTTAATATCTGCAGACAGATAAACTGTCTATAGCTTTCTTGTACATGGATATGGATTTCTAATAGCTATTTGCTATGTTTTTCTTACGTGTATATAATATTTATGTAGGTTTATAACGGTAGAAACCTATATAAGTAGAGAAGTCAACTTAACATTTCGGGTTGAGGTAAGTTAGGTGGTAAGCTAAAGTTGCTGTTGCTACTGTACAGAGTTCCACCTTGGTGCACACGCTGTTGTGGTATATTATAAGTTATAAGTTTATAAGGTGTGTTTGTACAAACTTATCTGTATTATGGTGAGTTAGCTCCCAGCTGCCTGTATTCAGATGGACAAACATTTATATCTCACAACATACATTACCCACAGTACATTACATTAGATTATCTGCCAAAGGCACACCATATAGCATAGTATTCTATCCATGGATGTAGTTCTGTACAAATATCCTCTGTGTTTTGTACAACATGTATCTGCATTTGTAGAGAAAGTTCTGTTTAGTTGCAAGTGTACTTTTCTCCTAAGCTATATACAGCAAACCGAAATGAAGATAGTTACAATATAAGTAAGAGAGAGAGAGAGATCGAGCTATGCTAGAGGTACATTTTATCGAGACGAAATCCCACGTGGAATTTTATTCAGAACTCATTCGATTCGTATAGCTGCAACATGTAACATCTGTATCACGCTGTGTATTTGTGCAGCGTATTTATTGTCCATGGTGTTTGTAAATGTCTGTTTTACGTGTACTACTGTACTTTTGCGCTCTCTTTTCTTTTCTTCGGTAATACAATGTGATATTACATAGTGTGAAGACTTATGCACACGTGCATAAAGATATATTTAAGTTTCAGGCTGTATGGCTATAGGAATATTGAATACTTAAAGCATTTCGTATAGGAAATATTATTCTTGTTCATAGATTGATTTGTATTTGGTGTCTTCATTTCCTTCCTTTTGAATGCGTTTACCATGGCAAGACGTACGACTCGGTTCTTTCTGATACTCTTTGATAGTTTGAGGGAAAGTCGAGTCAGTGTAGTGTAATATATGATGGGAGTAGTTGAAGCATAAATTATACAGTTAGTGAATATTATTTGGTAGTATTTTGTTGAACGTGTTGAAGCGGAAATATTGTTATCAACCAACAAAACACAAAATACATTTCGGATACTCTTGTGCAAGAGAAAAAATTACTTTCTTCTTTATCATTCTGACAGAATCAACTGTTATCTCTCTGGGAGAAATAAGAAAGTTGGGTTTGCTCTTACAATTTTTTGCGAGTCAATTTTTTCTTCTTTTCCCTCGAGGCTTCCATATAATATCCGCTAATTAAACTTATTAAATTGTATTTGCGATCGAGAATGTTTCGTTGAAGATTATTTCTGCAACGTGCTCAAGATTCGGTCACGTACTCTACCCATACGCTTTTCCTCAAGATACAGCAGTATATACCGAGCTAAGTGACTGAATCGGGTATATACACTACATCCCTCTATATACTATATAAGGGAAAATAAGATATCACTCTTGCATTTTCGTATGTGTGTGTAAGTAAATGCTTTCCCTATAATTTCAGTGGGAAGAATGTAAAAGTGTCTAGTAGTGTGGTGTGAGTTTGGCTTAAAGGAGAAAAAGCTCCGGCTGCCCAACATGCATACAAAGATAGATAGCAGAGATAGATGGATACATTTAATCAAGTGCAAATCCCACGTGGAATTCTCTGCTACTTGTACGTAAGATGTAACCCATACCGATGTGAATGTGGATAAAGACTTGGATACTCTAAATAGACCAGAACCATAATACCACACACCGTATGTACTATACATACTAGTCGTCGTATATATGGTAGTACTTGTAGTATTTCAAACTGATCCGGAGGCTCCTTCAAGAAAACTGTTTCCACTTCTTCTTCTTCTTTTGCTTCTACTTGAGCAGAGTTGGAGTAGAGTGGTACATAACATAATAGTCATGTATATCTTACTTACTCTAACTTACTTACACTTATGTGCAAGTGGAAAGTAACAGAGTAGACGTGTTATATTACATTATACACACGTAAAAAAGCCAAGTCAAAAAGGAAGCTTTTTCCTTGCTTGGATTACTCTTCTCACAAGGAAGAACTATACGAAAGAAGAAGAGCGTTTTACTCGTGTGAATCTAGTCAGGGAGTGTTTTGATATAAAACAACACAAATGAAACTAAGTGCATGGAAGGGCATGGTGTGTATAATACTTTACTTACCGTCTGGGGTCATACACACAAGAAAGCGGAGAATATGATGACATAGTTCTGCTGGGCCGTCTCTTATGTAGCTTCTTTCTCCCACAGAGTGAGTCTGTCAGTGTATTCGCTGTCAGCCTTTCACTTTATTTTCCTCTGCAATTTCTTTCTGCCATTTCTCTTCTCATTCTTTCTCCTCGGGCTTTGTACACTTTGTAGCTTCTCTCTCTCTTTCTCCATGTGTGTTTGTGTGTGGGGAACAGTGTGAATGCCCCCAGTACTCTATGAATGAGTCAGCAAGCTTTGCAGATTTAAAGTTCAACTTGACTGATTTTTTCTCACGAAGAATGCTCACCACACACACAGGAATATTACCTATGTTATAAGTACATATACCTATACATTTATATATACAGGCTAGTTTCACAGGGAAATTCACATGTTGTATAATTATTCCTAAATATAAGTACAACACACTACTGGACAGATACAAACGCCAAGAGTACCGTGACATATCTCGGGTATATCTCGGGTAAGTTAATAGCAGTCCGTATTTACCCACCCGAGATATACCCATGTTCATGCAGGACACGGTGCGTAACTTTGTAAATTATTTCGTACCTTTTAACTTTTATATAACATGCAAATGCAAATACGTGAAACGTGACTATATTATATTATAAAGTAAATGTAGTAGGTATATATAGTTGAGAAATATATTACAGATGCAATTTTGTGTGGAGTTTGAATATTATATTAATATAAGTGACTGCTGTGATATAGAAAAGCGTTTTTTATATTAGTGTGACTGTGACTTTGAGCTACATACTGTTAGATTACACAGGGAATTGCTTCTGTTGCTTTGCTTTATATTTCACGACTGTCACAGTGGAAAGGCAAGTCAAGGAAAGTCGAGTGAGAAAGATGTTTTTGCAACTACAACAAGACGACGGCTGTCATTGCCTTTTCCATGACTGTTATATGGAGCCTTGATTTGAACGATAATTTATTTGCTTGACAGGAAAAGAAATAGAAATCCCTATGTATTTTAATTAGTACCTATAACCTGACTCAGCTTTGCTAACCTTTGAGGTTACTATTTCAATATTTTTATCAAAGATTATTTACTGAATTGTTACATCGATAGGTATATTTTCTTGAAAAGTATCTAGCATTAATATTGTAGTATATAAATAATAAAAAATTGTAGGTAATCTTCTCTGCAAAGTAAAATTAATTTAATATACTTCCACTGAGGTATTTACTGATATTTGACTGTGTTACATTATTTTTTGTCTTTTGTGTGTGCAGAAATCGGAATCAGACCAAAAAATTGTGACACTGGCTGGATTGGAGGCGCGCTCAACAGGCGTTTATCGATGTGAGGTATCGGCAGAAGGGCCGCAATTTCTCTCCGTTGAAGGGGAGGGACGCATGACTGTCGTTCGTAAGTCAACTCAACTCGACAATTTTATTCATTCTTTTTCCTCTCTTTCTCTCTTAACCTATTCCTTACATATGTTTGTTTAAATCCAACACTATAATATATACCTACTCTAATACTACTACTACTACTATACATTCCACTGTAATCTGACAAAGAGGATATGATATAATATGTATAATCACACACAGTACACAGAGCAGAATGCATTTTAGTATTTCAGATTCCATATACTACCCACATAAACTATATAGTAGATTTGGATTTAGTAAACATCTACTACATACATAGTTTATAAAGCTAAAGCCAAATAGATCTATAGCAGAACCATAAAGTAAGTAGTTAAGGTTTTGTAGAAGAATGTGCTCACAAACATATACTGGTAAATTTACGTCTGCTATTTAAGTACTGTAGTATGTGATATAGTTAAAAATATGTAAATATAAATTTTATACAAGTAGATATATGTAACATTCATAAATAGCATGAGGAAATCTTGTTACTGTTACTGCCTGTATATAGTTAGTCCTAATAGCTGTGTAGCACGTAGTAGTAGCAGTCTGCGTTTTTCATATGAGCATATTTTATTATTATCCATTTACATTACATGCATAGACAGTCAGAGAGTGCAAATATGCATTGTGTATGGTTATACTAAGACAAACAAAGCGTATGTAGACTTTTATATAGTTAAAGTAACATTGGAGGCAGAGAGGCAAAGTTATTGCCGTACATTACACTCCTCATCATTCTATTATTTGTACGTAATCGCCATGAAGCCATTTCCGTGTGCCCATGCAGGCGGAAATTGTAATAAAATTGTATGGGTATGACTGGTATGACCATAGCATGATATAACGTATTATGGGTAATCGATGCTTTTTCAGCCACCACACACTACCATCGCCAACAACCACGGCCACCATCATTCTACACACTTATATCATATATACAACTAACACAACCGTCATATCATAATAATAATAATGCCCCACACACATACATAGCTTTTATTCCTACACTTTTACTTTTATACGTTTCTCTTGTGCCGAAGTCAGATTCCGCCGCTCTCTTTCATATTTTCGTAGCTTACAGCACCGAAAGCATGGTAAAGTAATCGGAAACTGCACTATGCACTTAGAACAGGCAAATTGGAGTTAAATGCCTCACGCGGACAATAACATGTAACAAATCATAAACAGATGGATAAGACACCGAAATAATAAAATACAACTTGTAGCCGCATTAGTAGCCTTGTTTGATTTACATAATTGTTAGTGTCGTGAACAGTTTTATGATTTAGGATTAGGGTGAAACACTATTATGTGTGTTTTAGCTACCCAACTGTAAATAGTGTGTACCATATACATACACACATACAATACAATGGAAACTACTTATAAATACACTTGTACTACACTTCCCTTTCCTGTAATACATATAGATATTCGTAGAATAATAAAAGAGGGAAAACACGCGGTGGATCAAAGGCTAGATATAGGGAATGGGAATTTCACAGCTTTCATTTTCTTAACGGACACTCAGTTTCACAATCACGAAGAAAGTCAACTGATGTCAAGTGGGGTGGTATTGAAATGAAATTGGAAGCAATGTTTTTATATGCGACGAAAGTTTCATCTGAACTGCGTACATGCTACTTACTCCATACATGCTGCATGACACTGCACTGACACGAGCAAAGAGTTCAGGGAATATATACGGAGGCAATAGTCAGAATAAGAAAGGCCGAGAACATTGAGCTTATATATCTATAGAAGGAGAAAGAAGAAAATCATACATAACCAAGTGACAATATGCATTTGAGTGTCCCATAGCAAAAAAGCTAAACCAAGCCGCACCATTTACTATGTACGTAATGTCCACAAACCTATACATATCATTAAAGACATAGTAGCAGAGTGCACTAAAACTATGTATATAGTCAAATACCCTATATAGGCGTATAGATTATATATTTAGATATATAAAGAGATGACACACACATAAGAGACGGGTTTTAGGTATAGAGATTCTTTTCTGACCACGAGGCTACCACAGAACGAGACAGAAAGCTAATTCCATTGAATACGAATGTGAGAGAGTGGACTGGAAGAACATTGAGGACTACATATATGTGAGAGTAGTGGTGGAAGTAGTTCTGGGACGAAGTCAATGTCAATAATGTATGTTTTCAGATTTGCCGAAGGAAGGTCCGCAAATCAGCGGGAAGGTGCAGGAAGAGTACGAGGTGGGAGATTCACTAGCCCTGAACTGCACCTCGGACGAGTCATTTCCTCCCGCAACAGTCTCCTGGTTTATCAACGATGTCCCGGTAAATTGCTTTCCTCTTTATGTAACATTCACAAGATTCAACTTTATACATGTCTCTTATATAAGGTAGATATATTCCTGAGGTATTTTTACTGGTATTAGTATATTTCTAAAGTTGTATAATACTACAGCAGGAAAAATCTACTGTTTCTACAATCACACCTTTAGTTTCATGAGTGTAACCGGGGAAAGTGTACGTTGTATATACAGAGAGAGACAGAGAGGAAGAGGAAAAGTGTCTACTCAAGTACTTCGTAGTGTGTACCTATCTATGCATGTTACTATGTTATTCTACGATTCACATAGTAGAAGAAGAAACGAAACTCCATGTGAAATCGGCCACAGTCACAGGGAAAGTGAAACGTCTTTGCTCTTCCTCGTCGCTTGCTCTCCCTTTCTCCTTCTGAACTGTCTCAATAAAACTGAATTTCTTATATCCATCCATTCAGTCAACTGCCCATCTAAAATCGAGAGGAATAACGTACGGCAAACTCAAACGCTACTTTTCTCCACACACATACACGAGGAGTTCAAGTATAAAGCGTAGTTCAAGTATAAAGTGTAGTACACTTGTACTCCATACTAAAAATCTCCTTCTGTGCATAACTTCGTTAAGGTTATCACCTTATGTGCTACTATTTCCCATATACTATTGTACTGTATATATCTCTAAATATATATGTACCTACGTATTGTGCCATATATCCAATAATACATGTGACCGGTAGTGCTACTATATAATAGAAGGTTTTTATAGGAAATGTATGCGAGTCCAATCCTCCTTTTTCAGTTTAAACTCTCTCTCTCCACAAGCTTCCAAGAAGAACAGAATATTCAATTCAGTTGAAGAGTGAGTAGTAGGTGCTTTGTATTTCTATATGACTGCTGCTGCTGTTGCGACTTTTGTATGTGTCCAATCGCATAGTTTGCGTTTCACTGTGGTTTGGTTTTACGTTTTACTGTGACTTTATTCCTGCTTAAGTTCCTCTTGGTGATAGTGTGCATAGTCCTGGAATGAAATACGAGCAAGGCTAAACAAGAGAAAGTTACTTGTGTTTTTCAACGTGGATTTTACTGGAAAAAGGCAGAATTCGCATTGAATAGGCTCCTCCGAGTCCTATGTACCTCTTCTATTGTAGTATTGCAGAAAATACTACTACAAGTGCACAGTAGATTGTGCAAGCACTATTACAAGTACAATTCAAGTGAAACTGCACACTGCGACGTATCCCTGTCGAGTGAAGGCATATAAAGATATACAGAAGGACATTCCATTCCATAATAAGTAGAAAGAAATGTGTGCAGTTGGTTGTGACTGTATATTTTATACATATAGCCATATACGCGTGCCTATAGGCTATAGGTGGGTGCATATATGATTTAATATATTTATGTAAGTTAAGTGTATAAGATGTATATGCTTTAATGTTGTACTTGCTTTATTTTGCTTAGGTGGTTGGTTGTATTAGTTGTACTGTGAACGGTGATATGTTACTTTGGTTTTGAGTTGACAGAGTTTCCCTGTGTATTTTTCCCTATTGCATTGCGGTTGCAATCGGACAGTGAAAAATCTGTGGAAAAAGGGAAGTATATAGGATCCTATATAGTGATAATAGTAGAGAGGTGAAAAGCAATTGAGGTTCACTTTTCTATGACTCTGTGTGGCTCGTCTAGATTTGACTCCTCTCTTTTACTGCTGATTTTACTACAGGAGTTACTTTACTACGGTCATATACCACAACTGTATCAAGCCTTGTACACAAATATATTGTAAAATGTACTAGAATGCTACTAAATAGAATATGAGGGTTTTATACATGTATTTATTATGAAAGAGGATGTCTGCATGGCATTAAGGTACATGTTGAAATTATTACTGGAAGAAAGTTGCATGCAGTTTTGTTTTTATAATATGCCTTAGTAGAGAGATAATATTATGTGCGTGTACAGATAGTAGAGTTGTGTAAATACAATAGAACTATGGTAAATGTGTGTTATAAGAAGCATACCCGACGTTAATTTTAATGACTTTCTGGAAAAGTCCTTCTTGTCTTCTCCCCTTGCATTGTATTGCCTATGATGGTGAATGATTCTTGACTCTGGCTGTTTGATCGTTTTATAGTCGTAGATGTTGTTGGATTTGTGAATACTTCGGTTGTATGGAAATGGGAATAGTGAGTTAGATATGTGTAGTGTGTGTTTACAACTCGGGGTAGTTGTGTATTTGTAATGTTGGTGTATTTCCAAAGCTACTGACGCCATGCATGAGACATTGAGACATAGACAGAGTGTTTTACATTAGGAATGCTTAAAACTGTACAGCTGCAGATAAAATATACCTATTCCTCGTACATTCAACTCTCTTCGAGTATGTACATTACTCTGCGAGTAGAATGTTATACGCAAGAGAGAGAGAGAGAGTGCTCTTTCCGAAAAGAGATATTTTAACTCGAGTGAATAAATTTATGTTTACACACACTGGATTATATTTTACATGTCCGTCTGTACGTAAATAATATCCTTTCAGTCTGTTCAACGAATATGGCACACAAATTCATCACCAGTTCACAAATATACATACTACCAACTACTAGAACTATAACCATATAGGTTTATTATAAGTATAAATAGTATTGTGTATAAAAAATCTCATGCTACAGTTAATTTGGAATATATTTCAGATTAGTATTTATAACGAATTTAGCAAATAGTTTCTTTTCAATACGTAAACACAAATGTAACGTGTTTCAATGGAGAGAAATGTGTTAATCGTTAAAATGAATGACGGAGACACCAAATTGTAATTGTAGATTGCATTCAATTGTATAACATTGCATATTTAGAAGATTTCTTCCTCCTAGAAATAAGTTCTTCTAATCCTAGATTTCGTTATAGTGCTTAGTTGAATTATGTTTTACTTACATGGTAGATATTTCATTGGTCATGCTGTAAAGAACTACAAATGTATAAAGTGCATAAAACTGTTTGCTGCAATCCATTGACTGGTAAAAAACATGAAATGAATTAAAGGTTTGGTTAGATACTGACAAAATTGAAAACTGTAATAATACGTTATGAAAAATAAGTTTCAAATGTTTAAACAGCATGCCTATATATTTAGCAATATAGCTTGTTAATGTTGTTGAGGTATTTGTTTAGCTCTTAAATTTTGTTTGCTCAGGTAGGGAGAGATGATTTATTTGAGTTTGGTCAGTTGAGTTGTGTACATATTTATCGATATCACCAATGTATCAGTACCTACTAGGTTTGTCATTGCATAACTGTGTCCATGTGTGGAATTGAGCTGTTTCTGGTTTAGTTTCCAATTTATGGGATGGTTGGTAGTTGGTGGGTTGTTCCCTGAAATATTACAGGAGAATCGGCTATCAAATCAAGTCATAACACATATCGGCTGCCTAATCCTTTTCTTTGAATTCACTTTAATTACTATTCTAGTGGACACTTCACCATATAATCGTTTTGCTTTTAAAGGGTTTGTTTTTCATCGAATCCAATGTCCTTTCCTTGATATCTTTATTTTATAATGCAATGTCATAGTCATAGCAGGTCGTTAGTACATGTTACACGAAATACCGATGCATCATCAACGCAAATCCTACTAAATGTACACAATTATCGCTTAAGTGTGTCCACTTAATATTTTAGTAATACTTGGAAACTATCTGAACCATGAAGGCTATTTCTATTTTTACCTTCCATACCTCCACTTCCAAATGATTCTGATAATTTATGAAATGCGTGAAATATCAATATACTACAATCTACAGAAATATGGTTAGTCTGTCAGTGTAGAGAAATCTGGCCAAAATCGCTTCTTCCGCGTTCTCATACTGGTACGCTAAAGTCTGTCTGCAGTTTAAATAAGTTATAGCGCAATCTACAACATTTCTGTCTACCGAGGATATACGACGTGACGACTGCACTTTGCCGGAAAAGAAGATAGTGGCTGTGACCTTTTGACACATTTGAAAGATATCCAGTAATATCATTGGTAAGTTGGTAATTAAATTATAATAAAACCTACAAATATATCTACATTTAATATAATTTGACGATGAAGATAAACAGCAAAACAATAATTATTACACATAATTAGAGAGTTGCCTCATGCATCTTTGAGTAACGTGACCTGGTGCACGGTGATTTCATTGAAACATTTATTTTATTTTAACGATGAAGATAAACAGCAAAACAATAATTGTTACACATAATAGAGAGTTGCCTGGGCGAACATTTTGATACCCATACCCGCTAATGTCATTTGAACTTAGGTATTGTTAGTGTTGTGTTAGTGTTATACAGCCGATAAAGTTAATTCTTTATTCAAATTAACAAGTTCTAAAAATTATAATTATAAAATATACCTTTGCAGAGCCTAACAAATTCATTAACCGTTTGTGGTGAAATCAACCACTGCGCGC
>JABASD010000274.1:0-90796 GCA_019776165.1 Pogonognathellus flavescens | reverse complement strand
TTACGAGCTACACATTTTGTAACGTAAGTAATAGTAATAATGTGGGTTCTAAGTTCAAACTAATTCTAGAACAAGAGCATATTAAATGTTTTGACAATGGTTAAATTGTCGCTCTGAAATGTATATTACATTTGGGACCGTTATGAAATCTCAGGCAACTCGACGACACAATGCGACATTTTTCAGCATGGTAATGAGTAATGACCTTTTCTAGTAGGCATACCTTTTTCTGGAGATCCGTATTTAATATTCGCCCAGCCTCGGCACGAAGGTCAATCAGCTTGTCTTGGGCAATATTGAGGAAGGACTGCAAGAAGAAAGGCATAAGGGCAATACGCAGAACAATTGCGATGACAATTAGAATAATACGTAAGCTGTCAAAGGTTGCATCACTCATTCTACACAAAGGAAAACATGCGTATTATAATTACCATCCTTTTACACCATACCGTACCAATAATCTTTGAATTTCTCCAACTTACAAAGGCTGTGAGGTTCCAAATTCTTTAGTTAAGACATCACGAGCAATAGGCTTGATCCATAAAGCTGCCAAAACCAACGGAAAAATATACGTAAGGTTGAAGAAAAATTTTAACACACGTCTTCCTTCACAATATCTAAAATGAAATGAAATAAAGAAGTCATTAAGTCATTTTTACTGTATACGATAGTAATAAAACTATCTTTAAATGTGCATCGTGCATGTATTAATCAAACCACTTCACCACAAAGTAATCCTAAGTTAGTTTAGGATTCAAGAAAACAAAGCCAGGAAAATTGTAACGTTTTAATTGAGCAATCGCATGTAAATTGCCCGAAAATCCTAAACCGAACATCCGTGCAATTACTTCATTAAACTGTCTAATATGTTTTGCAGATATTTGCTATTCTGACAATGATTTATGCCATAATTGTACGAACAATTATAACGCGGACTTACAGACAATATCATAAAACTTAGGCATGATATAAATCACAAAGACTAAGTCCATTGTGCTTTCATCAGTATCTATGTGATGATGCTGGCCGTTTTTAATCAGGATACGAACATAATATACACATAGTGTATTAGGAAGCTACTTGCTCACATATTTATTAGAAAAATCGCAAACAACTAATATCCTCGTATATATGTTTTAACACACATACCAGAACTAACGTTTCAACAACTAATTAAAGAATAACCCAAAAAGTTCACACGGACAAGTAAAAATTGAACTTACATGCCAAGACGGATTACATTACATATTTATACATACGTACATGATGGGAATAGTGTCTCTAACAACAATGCGCAAATATGCAATCAAGTTCCAAATATGAATTTAAAAAAAGAAAGGATGTAGAAACATATTTATCATTTGCATTAACGGAAACCAATACAGAAAGTTGGACAAACAATTCTTATAAGATTTTTAAGTGTAAGTGATACTTGTTCGCGAAGCGACCATTTTTAGCAGGACAGTCTGTACATTATCAGATTATCATTACGGCAAGAGATCAAAAGTCATTTGACTACACGCTACGTACTGGCGGTACAGTTACCAGCTTGCTATTATTGGAGAAGAGAAGCACACAAAAACCCGTAATGAAAGCTAAAAACGTATAACATAATATGTGGGAAAAACTGACCTCAAGCTGTCATAGAACATTTTGCTCATCCGGATGCCAGGAAAGGTGAACAATGCCCCAAGTAAACCGCAGCACACAGCAATAGTGAACTTAAGAATGAGTTTTGAGGCAGGTCCACTGCAAGAAAAATATACAATGTAATGGTTTTTCTAGCTGTAAGATATGACACATTTACCTTATGGATCAAGCAAATAGCAAATACTATTTACAAATACTTAATAATTATATGGGCCCATTGGGTCCATATAATTATATTATGATTGTCGAATAGAAATGATGCTAGACAACTCATTTGAAACGCAAAAATTACAATCTAGATATTAATTAACTTACGTTGAAGGTAGCCCTTGTGCTTTTAAGAAAGCAGATGCGTTTTCCTGAAAGCTCTCATAAGCAGTATCAATTCCAACTTCCAAATTTTTTTCATCAATGATCAGCACAATCATAGCTACGAGGAGATAACCCAAACCCATGACCATACACATAGCTCTTTCCCCCATTAATTCATCTCCTTGAAAATAAATAGCAGTGATGGAGAAAAGAACATTCCTATTAATGACAAAAACATAAATTTAAATTGCAGAACATGTTATATAAATACAAATTAATATGAGTATGCTATGTTAAAATTCGTAAACCAAATAATTATTGCGTCATGTCGCATAGAAAAATAAAATCTTACAAACAAATGAACAACACCAGAAAACACCAAAACACGGACAGGTTCATATCATTTTGAGGTTTCAGAATAGCATAATAAATCTGAAACATATTATTCAATTAATGTGGTTCGCGACATCTTTTTTATTGTATCCTTATGACAAACTCAACATTTTAATACACGGACATACCTCAGTGACACCGTATACCATTGTGGCATAAACTGTGTAGTCAACGACCCAATGATATTCCGCATAGAATTTCAGATGGGTAACTTCTATGGGCGTTACTTTAATAGAATCTAACTGTGATTGACAAAATCAAAATTTTACAAGCATTTTCAAATATTATAAAAAATGTGCATCTTTTCACATTTATCGGATAAACTCACTTGAATATCCAAATCCTTAGGCACATGGAAAGAATTAGGATTCTTTATATCTAGACTTTTCCCCTTTCCTTTACCTTTACCGGTTGGAATCTCCTTTATTCCAGATAATTCTCTTAACTCGTCGTCTGACGGATGCAAAAACCGCAACAATCTAGTGGAAAAATACAGTTACACAGTAAGTTTAAATGATAACACCTTAAAAACCATTAACCATTGAATAGACTTGAGCTCTATAGATATATTAATATCTAGATTGTACTTACAATCTCTCTTACAGTAGAGCTTGTATTTTATATAAATGGAAATCCAAGCAATATTAAAGTGGTGATTTTTCTGAAATTAGTGCCAACCGATTGATCATGAATCAAAGAATAAGGGATTTCATACTAAACATTAAATTTAATTATGAAAATAAACAACAAAACAATGTCACGCACAATCTATTCTTTGCTTTATGATGAATCGATTGGTACTAATTTCAGATTTTTGCATTAAAATCTGGCCGCACTTTATTGTCAGCATTTCCATTTATACAGGCTCTACTGTAGCAGAGATTGTATAATAAAAGACTGATGAGTTACAAATCAAATAATTATCTTTATACGAATATAATTATAATTACCCAGTATTACAAAGAAGATATCTCGCTAAAGAGAATTTTCCACCCAGTTTAGAAATAATACTAGCCATAATGATGGATATGGTTAGTTGGACTCCAAACACTGCCTGCAAATTCAATTGAAACAAAAAATAAATGTCATTAAATGGTAAAGAATCTGAAGAATTGAATACAGTCAACAGTTTACAACTCAACTACCTTTCTTACCATTTCTTATAAAGTTTTTCGTGTATCAAAATATGAGCAACTATAAAATTTTAATTTAACTGATAGTTAATAAACAAATCAATTAACAACTACGTAGAATAACACATTTGACTTTTCTCAATTATTTATATAAGAAATCAACATTTAAAAATGCAGCTAAGATATCAAAACATTTAAAATGCTAAAATTTTAAGCATTTAATATTTTGTGTAACATTTCCGCAGTTTTATAAACAATACAACTGGACAAACTTCGCGGGAGTCGTGCTACACTAAACAAGGCAAGCTAGAGAGCATGAGATTTTGGAATTCACCTTCTCATCTTCAATGCATGCCTTGTGCAATTTATGGTCAGAAAGAAAGAATCCTGTCGCGTGCGTCGTGCCGTGCAGTGTGGCATGGCATAGGTTACTTATGAATGAGAATCTTTTTTAAAACATCTCATTATGTAAAACCACAATATTATAATTTATTTTTACTATTTACCCCATATAGGGGGGTTGGGAACATTTGAGATTATTTTGGTCATTTTTAAGAAAGTGTGGCTACTACTGCATATTTATTTACCAGATATATATATTGCATAAATATGTTTGTATTGTACCGAAGTATACTTAACTAACTAGCATACCACTAGTTTAGCGAAGACGAATAACACATGCTCCGTTGTAAGTACACTACGTATGTTATATTCCATACCACCATGAGTCATTCATGAGCGATTGAGCCATAAATAAGCCTTATTTCTATTATGCATAATACAATTAACGTACGTGGCTTATGTACATGTGCCACACGTTTTTAGCTATATTTTATGCGTTTACTATGATGAAACTATCAAACTACATTAACCTATTCGCAGTGATAGGACTTTTACTTCTAGACAGCAATTTCGTTTGGTGATTAATTTTTATTTTGGGATTACATCATTCAATATAGTTAGCAGGCACTTTCGGTGAATTTTATTACCCGTTTTGCAATTTCAAACATGGATTTGGTTAGGATTGTGAAATTAAATGTTTAGTAGTCCACTTGCAACGAAACATGTGTTGTACTATGGTTAGGCTCACTTTGAGATTTGAGATTGAGATGAGACTTGAAGAAATGTGAAATGAGTAAAAAATGCGTCTTGAGATTTTGTTTGACTTCAATTACTTAGTAGTTTCTTGCGGGTGAATACCACTTTCCTACCACCTACTGTAAAACGTAGAGTGTATTTTGGTTGTCTCTCATTGCACCAAGAGATGTTGCATGATCAGCTGGAGTTGTCGAGTACTACTACAAAACACAGCGCAATACATTGATTCGTAACATTCTAACTTTGCGAGGAAGGTTCGCCACATTTGTTATTTAATTTCTCAAATTCTTTCGAAAAAAACTCGGAGATCGGAGTGACCCGTTTGCAAATTCTTCGCTAATCTTCTACTTTCCGTTTTTCAAAATGGGTCTAAAGGATCTGGGACTGAGCGGACTCACTGTCAGGAGCATGAAGAAGCATCCAGCAGTAAGTTTATATAAAAATGAAAGATTACAGAAAGTTTATTTTTATTTCATATTTTCCTTTTTTATCTTACGTAACTTTTTTATACACTACCCATCCGAAAGCCAAAAATCTGAAGTCTAAAGGTACAGCCACAAATTGGGGAAAAAACGCCAAGCGTAGGGGTTTTAAAATAGTTAATTGTATGGTCCAATGTCCAATGTTGAATATCCGCATAAAATGCATAATTATATTAACCATAATAGCTGGATAGAATACATAATACTGAATTATGTATCTAATTTCAAAATTCTAAAACATTTTGCCCGACAAAATATAATACAAGTTGTTCTCTAAAGTTCTCTAAAGGGGGAAAATATGTTGTTCAATTTATAGATAATTCCAATTTATATCTTGACTGGAATGGGTATGGGGTTGGCTGCATTCTACGTAGCTCGGTTGTGCTTGAGGAGTCCTGAAGTAGCCTTTAATAAGACCAAGTACCCTGAGCCATGGAACTACTATGCAAACAGGCAACACAAGGTATTAATATTAATTATCAAAAATATGGGTTTTGAATTGAAATATGTAAAATTATCATTGTGTTCCAATTTTATTTTTAACAAATATTCATTACTTATTTAGAGTTGTAGTTGTAATTCAATCTATATATTTTGTTTAATTATAGTTCCTTTCATCAGGACGAGACTACTCAGAAGGCACACCTGCGCCCAAGTTCTAGAGATCGGCTTGCTGATTTTTGAGTCACCTGATTAATGTATGTAGTCCATGGTTAGGATAAATGTAAACGTAAGTGCAGGAATCCACAGTTCCGACAAAATTAATGATGATGGTATGCTTACACAAGAAGTTTGTGAATGCATTCAGGAGTTTTTGATTCTTTATTTATAAGTATGTACAGCAAGCGGAAACCGTAATAAAACATCTATCGTAATAGCTCAGTATATGTAAAATTTCGTTTTACCAACTGCGTTTATTACCGTTCCATAGTTCATTTCATCATAATAAGCACGTTGCTCTTAATAATCACGTCATTGAAATAGAATACATTACTACAAGTGAATCAGAAAGAGCTGAAGCATGTTACATATTATGTACATAAAGTTTCGAGTCGTTATAATTATTAATAAATAGGTTTTTAAAGAATTTGCATAAATCAGCGAGTGCTAATAGGTAAATGATCTAGGTCTTCTCCTGTTTGGTTATACTTTAGTTCTGCAAGTGTTTTTGCAAATCGACTCCAGTCGTCGGGCCTTGGATTTGCAAGTTGCTGAAAAACAAAACAAAAATTATAGGCACACATTCACACATTTATAAGTATGTAAAATGAGTTACAACTAATGATATGTAAACTGCCTGCGCTTACCTCTCCTACGTCGTACACCCAGATTTTGCCCATATCATCACCCGCGGTAACATGAAGCCCAGATTGTGTCCACGACACCCTATTAAGTGCTGCTGGACCATCGACAGTAACTGAAGCGGAAGGCAATTCTGTATCGTTATTTAAATTCCATAAATCAAGTTTTCCAGCACCATCAACAGCAGCAAACGCTGCAGGGTGAATTGGCGACCAAGCCACATCATACACATAATCTCCAGTAACTTCGAAAGAATAAATAGGTCTCGGTTCCTGGAAAATCATTGATGCAGTCAATCATTTGTTTAAGAACATCAAGGGAAATTAAATTAATCACGATTATTGTACTGTAAGATAGAATACGCAATCACGAAGGACATACTTTTAAACTCCATAGCTTTACAGACCAATCAAAGCTTGAAGTTAAATAAAGATGAGAGAAGTCAACTGGTCCTGGCACATTGTGAGGATTTATACCAGTGACTGGTGCATGATGTCCTTCAAAGGTGTCCATGATTCCTGCTTTTGTTCCATGACGGCACGCTACACAGTACACATTGTTACCGTTATTTACAGTTATTTTAACATTTTTATTCAGTAATTGTATTCAAGAAACACAGAAATAAGATGTACCAGAGTAAACAGTCCCTTCTTCACTTCCTATCACAAAATTATTGACACTTCCTTGAGGAAAAGCCAGACATGTAGCTGCCACAGCTTTATTTTGACGATGCTGTAAATCTAATATTTCTTGCGGCTGGGCTAACATATCTAAAGACCAGGAGCAGAGTTTTCCATCCGTGGAAATACTGATAACATTATGCGAGTTTTGAGTCCCCACTACTTTCAGACAATAAACAGGATGCTGCAATAATAATAAATTGTTATTTGTTAGTTTCAGTAAGACATAGTACACATATACACACATGGTAATTATTTAAAATATTAATTTCCATACTGTGTGTGCCGAAGTCGTAAGAGGACTTCTCTGTACAGGCGTCCTCTTTTCCACACGATTGTCCCACAATACAATAGAGCCGGAGTAAGTGCCACCAAGAACAAGATTCGGGTGAAATCTGTATTTATAAATATATTTTATAACATTAAATTATGCTATACTGGATGCACTTTACTAGCAAGTTAAGTAACTTTATATATCACGCGACTAAAGAAAGTTAAGGCGTACTTAGCGAAAGTAGTCGAAGTTACAGGAGACTGGCAGTGGAAAATATATTCAGGCGAAGTCTTATTAAATTTGGTATTCCAGATTAAACAAACTCCATCGGGGTCGTGGGGAGAATCTTCGTTATTCGAGTAACTAGCAACTAAAAGTTCTGGGTACTGTGCTGACCAATCCAAACAGGTAACACATCGATTCTTAGACCATTTTTCATCATAGAAAACGCGATTTAATGATAATCGCGTAGCAGACTTCTCCTCTCTGCAAAACGGAAATAAAATTATTACTATATAATATTTCAAATTTTCCACAAAAGAACTAATTTATTTGTCATTATTTTTTACCCAGCCTCATCTCCATCAGTAGCTTTAGCGTAGTCGATTAAAATGTCTACTTGTGGTTCGCTCAATGCTCTTTCCATGATACGCGTCGATCTGTCGAAAAAGCGTTGAAAATTGGAAGACAGAACAATCATTTGCTTCTCTTCTTCGCTCAGATCTTTCGGTTTGGCTGCCTTCTGCTCCTCCTCCTGTTTAGCTGCCTGTTCATCTGCAGTAAGTGCCGGCTGCACATCCACTGCCTGTGGAAACCCATGCGGCAATATCCCTGGTGGCAGCTTGGGCAGCCTGTGGTCCATGGACAGCGACGACTCCTCGTCTTCAGCTTGGCCATCATCAAAAGTCAATACTGTGCCAGGTAATAGCAACACATACCCCAATCGCGTTAGCATAACAGCAGGTCAAAAGCTTATAGCGTTAAGGTGTGGATTAAGGTGAGGCAAAGGAATACTGAGTCATTCATAATTGCTTGATATCATTCATTCGATCAATCATCTTGACCTCAATTCACTACAGTTAATATTTGGACAACTTTTTTAAAATTCAGAGCTCAGTCATAAATACGATTAATTATTTAAGACTTATTATACTCTTCTGGCATAAAAGGCCTTAGTAGATAAATTAAAAGGAAAATAATATACGTTATACGAATCTCATGTAGTTTTTAACAAATAAAAAGCCCCTTAACATTGCCACTGAATTTTACAAGTCCAATATGTTACTAAAAATGTTACAAGTAGTTCAACCAAATTTTAAAGAGCTATGTACAGCTAACAACAATGCAGATTATATTATATAATATTAATTGGTCCGTCCATATTAATTATCGTATTACTATGTATTAGTCATACTTTATTGTACATTAACCTACCTTTAACTATTATGTAACTAACTACTGTCTCGTCTCAAACGCCTAAATCCAAGACACAGAATGATCTCATAAAATATTTATAACTTCCTGGCATAAGTACTAAACTAACTGAACATCTACATCTATTTCGGTATAGTATATACATAACGAAAGGAGATACTGAGATACCTTACCTATTCTTCTTTTACATGTTCGATGTTCCTATACGTGTGTAATAGCGTGTACAATTTACAAAGGCATTAATTACATTTTAATGATTCAACTAAACTGCAACCTACATAAGTACATTAATTCCTATGTAATTGAATTGATTGATATACTTAAGTAATTAAGTGAAAAAATTATGTTCAAATGTACACAACAGTGTTTTGAATAAATCTAATTATGTGTTTACTGAAATGCTAATTGTGTTAGGTGTCTATAGTGTATAGGTATTTTCATTCATTCCTTTGGAATTTAGTTTGAGGAAGAAGGAAAACGCTAAAATAAATGAGTCGCAACAAAATTCGGCAAAACTGTTACAAAAACAACCGAAACGAAGCTTTCGTTCACAGAATGTATGGACAAATATTAAAAAACACATTCAACATTATGTATCTTTCAATATGAATGTTTGTAATTAATCCTACAAAACTGCAAATGTTACTATATAATCAACAAAATCGGTTGTAAGTACCACCCTTGAATTACATGTCTATATGTAACCAATCAAATCATAAACTAAAAATATATCTCAAGTATCTAAAATAACTAACGCTTACATAACTTAAGGTACACTACAATATATAAACGATAAAATTATAACGTTCTCAATGAAAACGCATTGCTCACATCGCGTCTGCGAGAGCCAGAGTCGCGAAAATAATTAACAAGTAAACGTTTTTGCTGATAAGACAAATGAAACTATACACATGGATACTTAAGAAAGAATAAGAACCGTCTACAACAATAAAAACAGCAATAGAAACACAAACCCCACATTATAAACTGAAAAAGAGACAATGACAATACATAACCAAACTGTGTATATAGAGTCTAGACTTTAAGACGACATGACGTACAAAATGTAATTTTAATGAAAATACCCGTATAAAAGTACCGAAATGAGACTTTAGAAAATTAAAACCATAAAACCATTATAAAGATGTTACTTAAGTGTACCACGAAATCATACAACCCAAAAACCAATCCAGAAAGATCTACAGCTAAACTACCACCGAATGAAATCAAACGCCCTCCCGAAACGTAATGCGAAAAAATACAAAACCAAAGATACCAAAAAGTACAATAATTTGGCATTGGCAAACGCGTGATGCGGTAACAGTGCAACTGAAACGCAAAGGCATATTCATTCCAATCCAAACACCCAGACAAAATGGGCATGTAACAGTTTATCAATACGTTAGCAAAAACTGTTCACCCAGCAGTAGCAGCCCTCACAACATTCGCCCCACCAAAATGCTAATTATGTGAAGACAAAAGTCAAAGTAATAACTGGCAAATACAAGATGGTGAAGACATCCTACCTGCAAACTCGTCATCCCATTCTAAACCAGGATTTAGATTGTATTCGTCTTTACATGTGAAAGAAACAAAGACAAACAGACCAAATTGAAGTCAGTATACATCCATTAAACGTTTAGAATGCTAAACATTGACAATAATCACTACAGTTAAGATGTAGCAATAAGTAATAAGTACAGGTTCAATAGATTAGTTGGATTGGGATATTTTAAATTATAACAACCAACTAACTGTTAGTAGTTGTTAATGTTAAGGAATTGTCAAAGAGAATGAGAATTAATTGTAATTCGGAGCTAGCTTAAATTCTTAGCGTTATATTTACTGATGGATGGATATTACAAGAAATCAATTTGCACAGTAGAAGCTTAACTAAATCCTTTGTAGATAAAATCAAACTTTTTCTCATCGTACATTTATGGTTTAGGTGTTTCTACAATTATTATTGAATATAAACAAAAGCTTTGATTACATATTTCGACTTTTGTATTTTTCTACCCTGTAGTTTAGCATAGAAATAATTAGCAGATAAACAGCCAAAATTACGCAGTAATAATTAATCGTAAATTATTAGTGCATGCATCGATTTTGATATGCAATTTAAATTACTAGCTTTGCACTTGAATTAAATGTGCGTGGAAGTATAAAAAGTAAATAAACATAATAATATCGTGTTCGCATGTAACATAATATGTTGTAGTCAAAGACATTGGGACTTTGGGTCTGCAGACTCATTGCAAGTGTGAAAAACGTAAGTGTTATTAGCTTTAGAATTGCTCTGCTTCTGGTCCAGAGAGAGTAGCAAGCGAAATGGGCAACGAAATTGTAAAACAGCAAATTAAACTTCTTAACCCTTTGATCTGTACGTCTGTATCATAATAATTATAGCACCCATACCGTGATAGCCTACAACCAGTGCATAAAAACGGTTTAGCTTCTTAACAGATTGTAAGCTGACTTTTGTATTTATTTTGTTAGTTATTTGCAATGCAGTATAGAAAACAAATACAAAAATTTCTCGCATAGTTAAAAAAATAATTCCCAGAGAGGTCAAACAAATTTAGATCGAGAAGATTAAGAAAACCATCACCCAATCTTATCAAAAAACGTTAAACATGCTAATACAACATAAACCAAAACTGAATTGAGTGAATTCAAATTTAACGAAACTAGAAATAATGAAAATGAAAAACTAAATTATTTAAAATGGTTGAACAAAATTATGAACATTAAAAGTAACATGATGCGTGTGAGGAAAATAATAGTATTAATATCTTAAATACTGTCAAATTCAACTCAGTCATTCATAATATCAACCAATCAATCAGGTAATAAGGATAAAAATGCATATTATACAATAATTATTCTACAATAATCATTGTATCGTATGAGGAATAACAGATAGAGGACCCGTTAGTTTAAGTATGAAATTTTGAGCTTTAAATTCCAAATTACACATAGAGTCTGTGCACTTACCGTAATAGTCGAAGGCATGAGCTAGTAAACCAAATAAAACAAGAACCAACAATCAGTGACTAATTTTGCTAGCCTTGTGTCAAAACTCATTTCATTACACATTGCAAAAGATTATCATAATAATAATATTTAATTACATCAAATTATACTGTACGTTTTTAAAAGAACACTATTGTAATTACAGCAAGTTCGCATACTTAAAATCAACAACTTTCTATAACTACTCAAAATACTATGAAACAGTGAAACCCATATAAAAAGCAATCCTGCCTTCTGGAAAACCGCTCTTCCTTTTTAGGTAAAACTGAATGAATAGTTACTACTTTCTTTGCTAACATCATCCATACACACGTCATAGATATAAAAAATGAGTATTCATGCAAAAATGCCCTGAAGTGAAATTATAAGTAGACAGGACAATGAGAGGAGTGCATTTTAGACGTGCAAACATACTCATATTACCAAATCGCAAATAAGTATAAATTATTAATAACAAAAGGAATTTATCGTTATGAGTATTATGTGCAAATTAACTTTACAAATATGAAACCACAATGACCTGTTAGGTTAGGTATACATAAAATTTTTCGTCCCGTGCAAAATTGAAAAGGAGTTTGGTATATTTACAATTGTATCTTTTGTGCCCCATTGCTACAGGATTAACACGCTACCGCACAAATCGCATCGCATGAAAAGGTAAAAGGAAATATAATGAAAGTATAAATAACGGTGATAGGTTAGTGATATTTATAAAATGCATGTGAGTCTGAAAAACATGATAACTGCTTATCCTCCAGTTAAAAATCCCACTGAACGAGTTTGCAAACCCAAAGCACATCCCGATTCTTCATTGAATAAAAACATATGATGTATGAATGAATATTAAGATTGTAACTAATTGTAAGTTGTACTTCAAAACCAGTGATTAGTGAAATGCTTTCTCGCGTGCTTTATCAATGGAATACTGTGTGAAATAATTGAATTAAAGATTGAGCTTAATAATCCTTCTGATTTCCAAGTAATATTTCTTAGATAGATTAGTCGACACAAGACGAAAGCATTAACTTTAAATGGCATTAACGTACCTTTTCTCGGTTTCAGCCAAATATCATAGTACGCTTCAAAGGTTCAATCAATCAGAAATACAGAAGTTAGTATTTCCATTTCAACAAATCCATATTAGTATTTAAAATATTCGTTAGTGACTCCAGTTATTTTTAATAAATTAGAATTTACTTGTTTTAGCAATCCTCACAGAGGTCATTCACCCAGTGCTTATTTATAAATGAAAGGGGGAAACGCATTCTTTAAATTTAACAACAGCTGTGTCATATTACGTGTTTCTAGCTGTCTGAATCAATCAAAACCAATCAATGGACGGTGCAATATTATAATGAGAGCTTAGGATTTTCAATACAAACGAATGCTAGTCAAATAAACCATGTCATGTACGGGTACAAATAAACATAATGCCATTTTTATCTGATAATATTAGATCTCTAAAATTAAACTAAAATAAAGCTATAGGTAATGCCTTCAGTGAAAAGTGAACTCAGTCAGCAATTTAAGAGGCTACTGAATAAAATGTCTACTAAAGACAATTAAACTATAAATATGAATGCAAACTTACAGTCTCTGTGGTCAGCTCCAGACTGAGCTGTCTGTGTTTCTTTGGCGTAAGACACCTTTTCCTGGGCAGGAATGTTTGTCTGAGTAACTTGAGTCACAGTTAACTTTGCCCTTCTCCTATAGATTTAGCCAAATTTTTTGTAATTAATATCGACTATTTGAGTTTAAAATCCTTGTAAGACATATGTCAAAGATATTACTTTTGAAAATCTTCTGGTTTAGCACAATCTCCGGAACCTTTCCCTCCTTGTCCAGAGGAGCCTTGTATACTTATATCGGGCGTAGAATTCGAGCTTTGATCTGCAGACACACTTGACAAACTTGTCATATATTCTGTCAAAGAAAATACAATATCATAATTAAAAACAAGTTTTTCTATGCTAATTTCTAAGTAAGCAATCTAAAATAATTGGTCGTTACCTGACACGGGTTGAATATTCAATGACTGAAGCATACTGTCGACATCTGCCAAAGAAGTAGGGCCGGCATCGCCACTTCCGGATCCAGCATTTTCCTTCAAAAACATATGTAGATTATAAATCACTTGTCTCAAGATATAAAGCCAATATAATATTATATTATCTGTATACTAACAACATAAACACACTTTTAATAGTCGCAACCTAAGCTCCTTTTGCTTTTCCCTTTGTGCCCGAATTTCACGTAAGGCATTAAGTTTTGCTTGCTTTCTCTCTTTCTCAATTTTCCAGTTACGAGATCCTGGAATCATATTATGGCTGTCGGCCAGTTTGACTGAATATAGAGCTTTATAAGCACACTCTTGGAAAATAGATACTTTATTCCTTATTCGCAAGTTAATTTTCCCTTGATCGTTTTTAAACTTATTGTTGACAGTAATTAATGCTAATGCTACCAACTGACCCTGACCACTACTCTGTGTAGAGTATGAATAGGAACCGAAATAAATAGTTGCCCTTATTAATTTCACAACACCAACAAAATGTACAAACGTCAACACTTGCAAGGACTAAACGCAACCATAATGATCATGTAATGATGTGTATGTGTAACGCAAGAACAGATGGATTATGTATGTGTACTTTATACTATCTACTACGAGCTAACCCTACTCTTAGCAAATACAGAATGAGAATATTATGCACACACGGAAGCACATGCAAACTCAGGTAATCTGTAAAGTAATTGCAGGTGTAATTTACTGATGATACACTAAACCTACGTAAATAACTTATGGACGAGTCGATAAATGTTTGCCTAAAATATTAAATATAGTACGACTTCGTCACACTAGAAATTAAATCACGATGAGGTGAACTTTGAACACGAACAATAGTCCAGTACTAAACACTTCCTTTACCCAACTTAACTAATAATGCGCAATAAACATGTAAAAGTAAATCACTGAAATTTAAATTCTGTTCAACACAAAATACGACAAATCTCTCTCGCATTAGTTGTGTAGCAAGTGCACTTTACACTAACCAACCAGAGCTACTGCTACTACTTACTATTATTGCTATTTGTTGCTATCTTCATATGATATGTTGTAATGAGTTCTAACAAGTGTGAGGTAAGGTAAGTGGGGTAAGTAGTCTTTTCGAATTCAACCTTTCAATTACTATTACTATACATACAATACACTTCTAACCAGTCTGTGATTAAATCTGTCTGGCAAACAATTGAAGTTTTATAAGGATATGCATCACAGACTCAAAGTTACAATAATCATGACATGACATGAGTGTTCGGCTGTAAGTTTACTAATAGGTGGAATAAACTTCACTCGATCCCTAATAAAACCAAGCCACTTACAATGACATACTGCACACTGGTATTACAAACTTATTCGTTTATTACCACAGGAAATCTAAATTTATATGAACTTAGTAAGAATAAAGCTGCAACAACTGTGGTCTTCTATTACTATTTGCTGTGGACGGACTGTGGAGAAAATCAGATCTGGCTACGTGTCAATTACAAGAAGAGATTTAAAGATTTATCTATAGTCCAATCCACCACAGGTGTAAGTCAAGATTCTTGATACTAAAAAGTACTCCCTCTAAAGCTATTACACAATAAAATCCTATAGTAAGTGATTGTAAGTGAGATCAGATTTTAAAGTAGGTAGGTACTTTAGATTCTATTACAGTGCAGAATCCTATTTTCCTTTTTTTGACAACTAGAGAGTTTAACGTTAACTAACGTTGACTAATTTTTACCACTAGCATGACAAAAATAATAATAATAAGAAGGACCTAATTTTGATATACTAGGATGGAACTGAAATGAGAACCAAAGTACTTGGCAGCAATGTTTGTACTAAAGAAATGAGAATCTTACGAAATATCAATTGTAAATCTAAACCTAGAAGTTAACTATACATAGCTACAACTGACTGCTAACTGAATTGTACACATAAAGTATACATTAGCGAAATATTTCTTTGTGAAGCATTTCCTTTATCTATTTAATACAACTACTATGCACTCGAATGAAATCCACAGAGATCCATTCTACTGCGCTACTATTACAGCATAATGCTTCGTTCATCTATTTGTTACCTTTGCATTACATCTGCTGCTGTACTGGATGTTTTTTCACTCAGTCATACAACACTCGCCACTCGCTGCATCTATCTTTTTAGCTAACGCAATGTATATATAGTAAGACATCATACACCTGATACTGAAAATTCAGCTTAGATAATACATAATGGATGACTAGTACAATAAAAGCTATGAATACTGCCTAACCGTAAAACAAGATACAATAAAAACACAGTGAACAGAAAAGTGACTCTCAGTCAGACACATCGAACTTATAGTTAGCACAGACACAATCCTATTCTATACCTATGTGAAGATAAACCCAACAAGCTGCTGTTGATTACCGAATAATATAACACACCATGTTTTTGCTGTGTGCTTCTTCTATCTGCTTGCACTGTGTGAGAGTATAGCGAATGAATTTGGCAGGGGAGGATGTGGATGAAAATTTCCTTCACTGGTCTGTGTTTCACATGTACAAAAGTCACCTTTATTTAATGACAGAAATTCATGATGCGAACATGAACTCAGCAACACTGATGGATGCGGTTGGTTGAGTGAGCGAAACATAAAAATATAAGAACAAGTAAGAAGATATAAGATATGTACATACATACATTTACACTATAGCATCTCTACTACTACCAAAGATAATAAGATAATATACGGGGTCGATAAAGTAGCTTCGGAATAAGCAAAATGCTCCTAGCGATAGCTCAGGGTTTGCTTATTTTATATACTGTGTACCATTCTATTGTACATAATGTGATCTGAATAGTAGCAGAAAGATTTGATTACAAACTAAATAGAAGATCACGACGCGTCGTCCCATATGTAAGAATAAGCATGCCATATACCTAAACCACACCTTTAACATAGAACTACATTGAAATGCTTGTTAAACTAGATTCAGTATCCAGGCGAGTTGAGTAAATGCAGAGATGCACAAGATTCTAAGATCGTTCAACTAGTCCTTCAAACTTTAAACGACACGAGGATTGATTCAATGCAATTCTAAAGAGGGGATGCAATTATTGTTCTTTCACAGAATTTGTTACCAAACATCATTGGATATCATATTACTACGATGCACATAACCAAGATTTAATTATGTACTATGTACAATTAATTACTTGTTTGTAGTTTCCGAATTCCAAGTGATTGACTAAATTTAATGACCTAGTATTGACGTATTATAGGTTGGGTTGTAGGATTTTAGCTATCCTACTGTTACGACAAAAGATTAACAAATAATTCATGTAACTCCTATGTGGCTTCATCTTGAAAGAATGAGAGAACAACCTTTGATTGAATCATTATTAACGTTGTCAGATAGTGCTAAAAACTGGATCCATGGATAAATTGAGAAAAATTGTATTTTTCTCGTTTGAATGCTTCTCCAGCAGTAAAGAATTAAAATGATCTCATTGTTTCCTCATTTTTAAACTATTATGCACCTGCTTCTTATTATGTCGTTTTGCATATTATGATTGCAACATTTGCACTGTAAGAACTGTAGAAGAGTTGCTCTTGTACAAAGGAATTTTTATAATCATATAAACTAGATATTATAGTGCCATCATTTGTATTTGTAGCTTAAGCCATGTACTTCAGAAGATAAAGCTATCTATACCTCAACAAATGTAACAGTCAAAAACTTTTAAACTTTCAAAAATCACAGTTTTATTTGAAACCAATAATTGTTCAAACAATAATAATGTCAGCAAATTAAACATCTGGTATCTGATATCTATGCGTTTAACGTACTTACTACGTTTAATTTATGAATTATACCTCCCAGAAGAGCAAAAAAGGAACATTAAATTCATTCTTTAACTCTTAAAAATCGGAAACACTAGCCATAGCTATCGAAACGTTCAATCGAAACGATCTCAATCGAAACGAAATTCCATTGAGATTTACTTTCAACAATATACAAAATAAGAAAGCCACTTTCTCTTATTAATTATTAACTCTCTCCAACATTCCTTTCACTGTAAAAGTGAAAGGTGGATTTTTACACGAAACGTTTTATATTTTTCATTACTGTCAATCTGCATTTGATAATAGCTAATCTTAATTAATTTTTGAAATTTTATGAACTTTCACCAATTTTAGCAAAGTGAAAGCACACTCCTTTCCAATCCTAAATGACATATTGTTAGCATGTATTAATAAGTGTATGTTATCAAAGATAGGTAAAGCTAATTTTGTTAGGATGTGGCATAGACTATAAGTGTTAAATGAATGTTGAATTTAAGCATATATAGACAGAAGAATTGTGAAAAGTTAACGTACCTTTCCTTTCATCAGCTCCTTTTCTTTTTTCTTTCTCTCCTTTTCTTCCCGAAGCGCATTTAGCTTTGCTCGTTTCCTTTCCAACTCCGCCTTGCGGTCTGCCATTTTGCTGGACTTATTTGGAAGAAATCCCGGTTGCGTGAAACGTCAGCTGTTCCCACTATAGGGATTCAGAATTAAAAATGTTGCATTTATTTTGTCCGTCTAGTTCAATCAGATAGATGTCAAAATTATAATGTTTAATGTATAATATGACGCATAAGATTGGTATTTTATGTTTCGGGGTTTACACCTTTTACTTACATGTTAGATTGTTACAAGCTTAACATTTGTAAAACTTGGTAAAATATAGCACACTTACAACTATACACCTTCAATCTTAACTAACTTAATATTACATAAAAATGACAGCTGATTGATCGGTTATGTCTAACATCTGATGTCTGATGATGAATATAAACCAAGATTCGATAATTTGTAAGTGCCAACTCTGTCAACAAAGCAAAATTGAAACTAAAACAGCAATAAATCTGAAATATCCTACTTAAATTCAAAAGTTAACACATCAATAATTAGTGACGAAGCTACATAAATGATAAACATGTCGAATAATAATATTAACGCTTATTTGTAACACCCTACCTTTGTACCAGGCACCACAAATTAATAATGATTAATAATAATGAATAATAGAGGTAGATTGATTTAACCAAACCTTAATTCGATGGACTTCACAAAGAGACAGAGATGAATTTTATGTTCAAAAATACAAAATCCACTTTGTTGTTGTTTACAGTATTTTGCTTCTTAAAAACTCCGATTTTTACACTGTCGAGTTAAATAAAATGCCGGAAAAGTTGTCTTGTCAAAGTAGAATGTGTATACCCTAAAGTTGAATTCACAAAGTTTTGTTTTGTACAACAACACCCAAAGAACCTGCAGGATCTGCAGTGCAGCAAAGTTGCTCTTTCACTACGGTTCGATTTAACTCGTCTATCCTCTGCGGCTGGTACTAATACCGAAATATTTAAATAACTGTTCTCTCAACGATGGCGTGTAGTGCAGCTTGTTCTACTTCCAACTTCTTAGGTTGTCGCAAGTCACAAAATAAAGTTTCTCACTTTTTCTGTCGCAAGTCTCAAGTGACCTCCTTCTTCTTAAACCTACAAATGCCTTTTGGTAGGCACTTTTGTTTTGTACTTCCGCATTCCGGTCTGAGACAACAGACGAGAAAATGGCTATGCAAGTGATGCTTTGATTTAATGTAAATATTTAATATTAATGCAATAATGCCATAATTACAGTTACTGTACTTGTATGAATGTAAATGAAATTATGATTTGTATCTCCTGTGGGAGCATCAGATTGTATATTTGTGATGAAATTAATTAAAAAGTTTATGTAATAAGTATAACCGTAACCCTTCGTCGTTTTCTTATGTCTTTGCACTATCTGTAAAAGAACGTATACACCGAGTATAGCAACATTCATCAGAGTTTCTTATTAAACTACTGTAAAATTGTAACATAATATTATGCTATAATTTTGGGAATGGTAAACGAAACGAGACAAATCAAAACTCGAAACAAACATTCTTATATTTTTTGTCAGCCATGTATTTATTGGAATGTAAATAAAATGAATGACACAAGGAGAATGACACAAAACATCATGAATCATGATAACGCAAACAATGAATATTCTATACTACAAAAATCATTAGTGAACGAATAATAATTTTCGAAAAGTTGAAAATGAGCTTTTTGAATCCGCGTAAAACACATCCAGGATTTTGAAATGATTTGAAGGATACCGATTAATTATTTGTTTAAGATATCGAAACAAAGTTCAGTGCAGAGCTATTGGCATCCGATTCGCAAGTTGATTTTATAAACTCGGTGAAATGAGAGACTTCTGTGTAAACTAAAATATTCGAAAAAATTGAATCAGTACCCTGTAACATTGTTGTATATTCTGAATCTGTAGATATTAATAAAATTACAAATTACCTCCTGGATAATCTGGACGAGCACAACCTAAAATTAGAGATATTATTAAACTCGATTCAATAATTATGGTGCATAAATTAATGGTGGCATGTTTATGCATGCAGTAGGGCACATGTGTTAATGCAAGGCTTAAAATATTCTTACCGTATCCCCAACTAACGACTCCGACTAATGTTTTTACGCCATTTTTGTCGACTATCATCGGTCCTACAAGAAGCAATGTAAAGAAAGTTATAAAAAAATGTTCCCTTGTATGTATATAATGAAAAAGTTATGCTAAAAAGGTTTTGATAAACTGAAGAAGGCAATAATGGGTCTTCAATTATATTGTATGTAGTGTGGTATATAGCGAGTGATCCAAAATCTATTTCTCACCTCCACTGTCACCCTATTGAGAAAAAACAATATTGTTACATTAGTATTACAATTGAATGTACACAGGAACGCAATAACAAGTATATAATCGATTTTAATTGTAATAAGGTGTTACGATTCATTACCTGACAAGAATCACGGCCTGATTCTCCTGCACAGAGCATGCTGACATGTATTTCAGTTTCTCCGTATGATTCTTTACACCTGGCATCGTCTACAGCCGGTACAGTAACTTTTTGCAAACTTTGGGATACACTTCCTCCTTCACTTGTTGTACCCTACATAAAACAATTTATGGATTTCCATTGTTAGGTTCAAAATTATAATCCACAATCAAATGTCCTCCTCCTCCATTATCCTATTAATTACATAGCTGCTGCACATTCTGAAAATTATAGTACGAAGTTGCAAAAATTGAACTATATTGTAGCTACAGGGATAACACTTACCCAGCCAGTAACTACAAGCTTAGCACCATGATCAACCCCTTCTTTGGCATAAGGAAGAGCCACTGGTTGCACCAAGGCGCTCATCGCTATTTTTTCCGCGGTCTAAAGTTGTAAAGGTCAACATTGTTAGGTAATTATAGACCAGAAAAGGGTAAATTACACACAATAAAATTAAAGTAAATATGCTGCATTGCTTACCCTGCACATACAGATGTCACCTTCCACAGTACTTGAATTATATGCAGGATAACGCTGACAACTCTCCATACGGTACAATTTCCCAGAACTGCCCACGATAGAATTCGTTCCGACGAGGACTCTGATTTTATCTGTGCCACCAGAACTGAGAAAGCAATAATAATTTATGTTAACTTGAAACAAGTTACTTAAAATGATTATTTGTAATTGGTTTTCCAAATTTTGTAACTTACGGTGAATAGCAATGGGCTGCTGTTACAAGGTATCTATCATTTACAATACTGCAGCCACAAAAATGCCGAGTACTGACATTATCGCTCCCGACACGCTGCAAAGAACACTGGTATGGAAATTCACCCGTTTCAGCTGCCGTACCACCCACAATTCTGTCTTGTTCGACGATATACTTATTGAACTCTGGTCTTGATGACAAAGAATCGGGTAATCTGGGAAGCGAACATTCGCCATAATTTCCTTCAAAAAAATTTCCATTTAAGTTGAGTTATTGAAAGCGCACACAATGATCACAATGATAGAAAATGTTGTAAATCAATGGAAAACTTACCAAGTTGTAGTAATGAAATTACGACGAGGATGAAAAATGAGCTAGAACTCTCTTTCGTATTCATTTTCCTGTACTTTCTAAAAAGATTTTAGCACCACAAACGAGAAAAGCAGACTGATAAAGTGTCAATGAAAACTCATACATTTATATAATTTTGAAAACTCAGCTGCTTCTGCTTGTATGCATTAGCCTATCCGATTTATAATATTTTACACACAAGACTCAGAATGTTTGTCAGTACCTACTCAAAAATGATTTTGTGTTATATTAAGCCTAGCTAAGCATAAAATGCGTTTATAAGTAGTAGTCATACTTCATTTCATGTGAGTGGTTGGAGTATTTACAGACAGGCTACCTTTTCACTAGGTTAAAATAAAATAGTACAAACAAGGTATTAAAAATGTAGTAAGCCATATAAAACTATATAGGATTGCCACCCACCGAGGTAGACAACAGAAATATTCTCAGAATAAAAGGGTTGAAGTTCAATGTTCACTACACCTTTATCTTCAACTATCTAATGTTGTCGATCCTTATGACGCATTCTGGGAATTACATTTCTTTCTCTAACACAAATGTATGTAAATTATTTTACAATGGTCGTTTGTTAGATGATACAGGCTCCATGCAAGCTTATTATAAGATTAATATGATTTTTCGGTTAAATAAAACGGGAACCACCATATCATAATATTATTATTAGGTGTATGGTGTATCCATAGGTGGCTGTGACTGTGTGGCTCCCTTCTAATAGCAGTCGTCTAATAAATGAATTAACGAATTAGCCTTTACGGACTAGTTAACAAATAGATGCCAGTTACGTACAATAACAACTCTACCGGTTTACTTGCGTTCCTGTATTGTCCTATTCTTACATACTACTTACAGATACTTACAGATATTATATAGATTGAAACATGCTTAAATTTATTATTAGATGAACTATGTTTTGTTTTCCAATCTGAGTACAACATTTGCGAATTGCTACTATACTATGTTAATGCAATTGCTATATTTTATTTATGTAATGTACAGCTTTTTTATAAACTGATTTTACGTATTGTTGAGAAGATTAAATAATCATAAAATATGCATAGTTTATGTTTAAATCTTTGTTTTCTTCTTATTGAATTGAATTTAAAAAGATATTTACATTCATTTCATACATTAATAATTTATTGATACATCATGATTTCCAATTCTCTTCCTGTGAAATAAATTTAATGAAAAATAGCGATATATTTTATTGTCGATCTTAATAGCATTCTAAGTCTCTACTAGCAGACTCAATCCAGTCCAAGTATTTGCAAACCTGTGTGTACACTGAAAGTGAGAATAAAATTAAAGCTTGAATTAAGTACAGCCCATGGATTTTGGCAAATGGAGCAAGTTGGCCAATCCAATGCAACCATTTTGTTAGTAAACGGTTCAATATTGCTGCTATAATGATAACTTACCTCCAGGATAACCATCTCTGGCGCAACCTGCAAATACAAATTACAATTACAAAAATGCGGACAATACATACATTGCGAAATAATTTTTTCAAATAATCTTATTATTTTACCTCTTCCCCAACTAACAATCCCGATCAGCTTATAAGATCCTTCTATAGAATTTTCAGTAACTAATGGACCACCGCTATCACCCTGTTAAATTACATTGATATTTCATCATATTTGTAATTAATACAGTTTGTATTGCAATTGAATTCATGAAAGTAGAGTTTAGTTTTTAATTTTTTTAAAACGTGTAATTGACGTAAAAAGGACAATTTTCTACCTGACAAGAATCTCTCCCTGCTTCACCGGCACAGATCATGGAATCATAAACTTTCCCGTCGTAGGATGCATTACATTGGCTGTGAGGCACGTACGGGACGCCGACACACATGCAATCCGCAGGAATAGTACTCCCTCCTTCACTCATTACTCCATACCCGCTTGTAATTGCTTTCATTGTCTCATCATAGCTTTCCACGCTAGCCGGAAGTGTCACAGGTACAACACTTGCAGGAAACTCTCCCGATATCTGTATTTTGAAGTAAAATTGATGTAATGATGAAAACTTGATTTAATTTCATAGGATTTAAGTAACAGCTTATTAGAATGCAATAAATTGATACCTTCACAATTGCTAAATCATGTTGCATGTTGTTAGAATTGTATTTATCGTTAGTTACGATTCTGGAGACAGAATAGCCCGTTGCATTAAGTAAAGAAGTCGATCCACATTTAATACTGATTGACGATGGATTGTACACTCTGTAAGTGCAGGTGATTATATAAATATAATACATAGTAAATCGGTTCAGTTAGTATAAAAATAATTAATTTTTCTAGATATTTAGAATGATAAATTCAAATGCATTTACCTTGAGACACAATGAGCTGCAGTTAAAGCACATCTTTTGCTATACGCAGACCCTCCACAAAAATGACTGTCACTTTTCTGAAGAGAAACTTGATGACGAACTTCCGTGGAACCGCATTTATAGCCTCCAACAATTTTATTACTTGATCCAGAATTCAACCAATGAAAGTTTGTGGATGGAATAGGTTCAGATGATGCTGCAATATAAATAATGGTTACTCTACTTCCTTAATGAGATCATAAAATATGCAGTAACTTAAGATTTAACGTACAAAAAATGTATGTACATTTTGACTATTATAAGGTGCATGATACTAAAGGAAACGAAATTATGTTGAGTTTGAAAACTTACTGTATACACAACAAAGAAAAATCGCAAAAAAGACGTATGTAATGTGTGAGAATTCCATGATCTCGATTTGAATTTGAAATGAGTTTCGTGATTACTGCAGAGTTCTGTAAACTACACTGCTCATAAACTACCATGAAATGACTTCTAAAGCTGTTATATTGTAAAGGCTGGTCCAGAATCTTTACAAAAGTGATTTCATGGAATGCAACACTAAATCAAATTTAATTAAGCAAAGCCACTTCGTTGTTTTCCAAATTACATGTCCGCTTCTTCAACCTATACATGAAACATTAAAGACCTACCTAATTTAAAGGGATAAAAAATAAAGTGCTACCTTGCTACCAAACTTCATAGAAAAAAGCATTAAAAATTAGTTTTACAAAATAATTCGGGTCATGAATGGGTAGGCTAGACAGTGTATGAATAGGCAGTATTTTATAAAGGCAGGCTTAAAATAAAGATGGAGAATGAGAATAATGAGAAATCCTTTTGTGAAGTATAGTAAAGTATGTAGGCTCCAGTGAAGAAGACTTAAGTGCAGATTATAAACATGTTAACTCAAATTTCATAAAAACCCATGCTAATGAACGGTTTCAATTGTTTGGTGCCCTCAATATGGATTTGTTAAAAATGAACTCATTGTAAAGCTTTTTGACTGGATCAATACTTTAATCTTAAACAATGCAGCAGCTGTAAGTTTTTTTAGAAATAAATGAATGAGCTTTGTATTATCAAACGTTATTAATACTATCTCATTGCCCTTTTTGCTCTAAAAATACGAAATAACTAATTTAAATCCTTGCTTAACAGCCTAAAGATATGATGAAGGGATGCTTTGAGAAAATAAAGAACAATGATGTACTGTTCTGACCAATAAGAGATTTATTTCTCAATTTTGGGTTTGAAACGACAATGACACACACAAAAGGACTGAACCAAAAAAATGTGTGGTTTGCATAGCGTCAGCTTTACGCTTGATTTTAAAGAACACTTCTAGAATTAATTTTGTATTCCAACCTCAGTACAGCACAGATAATCTCCTCTATTCTTTCTAATACATACACATCAATCAGTATATAGGTACAATACAAATTCTAGTCTATAACTAATACATACAATACAATTCTTATAGTTTATAGTTTAGCTACAATACAATATAATAACATGTACAGAAGAATGTCTCTCTAGCCTCTTGTGTACTATAATATATTTATAGTAAACCCTAACTACATTTCTAATTAATTTAAAGTAGTCTATTCAAAATTGGCTGTACATAGTAATTGAATTGTATTTAGTATAGATACATCATACATACACACAAGTTACAAATGATCAATCACATGTTCATTATTTTATTATACGCTTAATTGTATTAAGAATGTGAATGAATGTCTGAACTTTGATCTGCATAGATAGGTAAGTTTTCGTTTTTTATACATATTTGTCTCTTTTATGATTTTTGACATCATTATTTAATCATCATGACACACGTTTTTACATTTTGTTCGATATTGGGCTATTATAGTATTGTGTTATTCGAAACCAACGTGGTTATTAGTGTGTAGAATTTGTACTCACATATAATTATGTTGGTTTCGCATACACAATAAATCTTCAGGTTAATCTTGCCCTGTCTCATCTCTATAGATATTACAATATAGATAGCCTATACTTTCGTTTGATTTCTCGGTTGTATCTGTATTATGTGTACATCGTTATTTTTAGTGTGTGTATTTACATTTTGTATAGTAGCACTTATACCAAAACGTGTCTATCTAAAAAATAATCGCATCACTATCGGTTGCAACACCAATAATAATAACTACTATCATCATAGCCATAGTTTCTCCAAGCATTCTCCTTTCTTTCACATTTACTACTGCTAGTATTAATTTGTATCATTCAACTATGCAGTTGTATTATTATGTGCTGTCTATATGTATTTGTTTTAGATTTACACAGCCATTTCTTTATGAATACATAATAATACAACACTATCTCTTACAGACATCATCATATGGACATGAGTCACATCACCTCTTCGTCATCATCACGAAAATCAACTTACAACACTTCCTACACGCATACATACACATTCAAGTTACTTTAACCTTTTGTTTAACCTCCTAATTCTCATAATTTATAAATATCATGTTGCTTAACTGTCTTATCTATGCATTTTGTAGTAATTTTCAATTTATAAGTTGTAGTTTACTTTTATATAGCATAGTCGTGATTCATTATTAGTAATTTGATTAATAAACACGCGGATGACGATTGATTGACAATATAATTATGAAAATGTGTGTCACGAACGTGGATAAAACTCACTTCGCCTTATTAATTGTTTAGATACCCGGATAATGTAATTATAAATCGGAAATTATACCAATTATCATGAGTAATTACTTTTATTTGATTGCATAGGTATATGTATTTGTTAGATATAGTATTATTTATGTAACTAATATGGGTATAATATTATTTGTAAATGTTTTCTTTTTGTAGATTATTTCATGTGTACTATACACAGGTAGACAGACATTGTATCCTGATTTATAGTTTATTTATTATGATTATGGTACCTGTATATATAGTATCAGTATATAGTAGTAGTTGAATATAATATAAGTGTATCATATTTATTTTAGCATACTTTCCGGAATCAATTAGTTTTTCCATAGATTTTATTACACTTTGTTGGTGGGGTTCAATGAAAGTCATATTATAATAATCATACCTGATCTGTTTTGTGCTAATGGTTTCACAGTAATACTTGTCGACAATTATGTGTAGAATGTGTGTGGTGGATCTTTATATGTACATAATAAGTAAGTGTGGAAAAAAAGAAAAATCATTAACGTTTCTCTAATAAAAATCCGAACCATGCACACATGTGCATGTGTGTATAGTCTGTAACGTAATTGTGTAATGTGTTTTCCAATAATAAGTTGTAGCTTCCTAAGTATATTCTGTACTGCATCTACCTGTATTATATATTTATAAACTTTTATTATTATTTTATTACTTCTGTCTCTGTCTAGGCCTTCAACATTTGTTTTTGTGTATTTATTCCCCTACAGATTGTGTACCTAATTGTGTTTGTTAAATAAATGAATTGTTTTCCAGAAATTATTGTTGTGTGTTTCTCAAACATGATGAAAATGGAAAGGAGAAAACTAAAGATGATAATATAAAATGAGTGAGTTAACTGCGTATGTGTGTTATTTATTTGTCTTGAAGCTGTTACTTTATTATACTTTTACTTTACTCAACTAAACTTTAGTAGCACTACAGAATATACAATGCAATAGTATTTATGCATAGATATTATGCCACAGATAGCCATGATATAATAATATTACTCATCATTTATAGATATAACATTTAAGGTAGACTTTAGTTTACTTAGAGGTAATTAGGTAAATAATGTACCTATATGTATTGTAATGTAATATAGTAACGTAAGTCATAATAATTAATTCATAGTAAATGCATCTCACATTATCATCATTTTTATGTCTGTCTGTATGTATGTAGTATATGTATCATAATTATTAACCCAATGCATGTGATGTCTATAATGTTTCTTTAACCATATACAAATACAGATACATACACGATAGTAATAATAATAATAGTGGTAGTAGTACATATAGTAGTACTCAACCAGTACAGAACAACAACAGTAGTAATATAGTAGTAGTATAATAATATAATATAGGTACAAGATAAAATTGCTACATTTCTAATATACTTCTCGTTCATATTCATATCGTTTTATAATCTACTAATCATAATCATATTTAGTAGTAAGTAAAGTAAGACCATAGCAAGCAACAGAAGAATAATAACAAATCAAATCAAATCAGATAATAATAATAATAATAATATGTACCTATGTGACACAGTACGTAGAATATTACTAATAATATTATCATCAAATCATCTTTGTAGTATAGTGTGTGTAGTGTAGTATGTATTTTTTAGTATAGCTATATAGTATCCCTACCATTACTAGTATTCTTGGAACGGAAATTTACACAAAGGCATAATAATTGTGTAGTATGTTGTTTCTGAGTCTATGTAAAGGTCTGGTATAGAATTAATTGAACTAAACGAAATTGCTTTGTTGTCTTCATGTTTTATATGCATAGTAGTCCTTTACATAAAAGTTAATTTAAGTTGGTAATAACATGTAGTATTAAATGGTAGACTTTTTTAGTTGTAGAAGTATATTAGTAGTAGTAGGTAGGTAATAAAGGTAGGTAGGAATTGTATATACGTTCCACAGACCTGGCTCTATTGTACTTTCACGATATCATATTGACCTGCCTACCTATGCCTGCTCCAGTCTCACCTTTTTAATAATTCAACGTGTCTAATTACTACGTGCACATTTTATGTACGGATGTCGAATGCATAATATCCACATCTTCTTCATGTAAATGTGGAACTGTCTCATCTATGTGTATTTTAAACTCTTTGATTAAAGTAATCGATTCTTTCTATTTGTAAACTTGTAATTGTATTATGCATTCTGTTTTTAGTAGAGTTATAATATTACATGATGCCTCACATTTGTGTTATTTCAGTTAAATATCATCATCCTTTCTTGCTAGGTTCATGATGAACTCATTGTTGTAATTGTATTTTGCATGTGTGTGTCTATTTCCTATATAAATAAACAAGCATACTACTTTACATACTACACTGTGTGGATATAATTTATTTCCTGCATATACTATTAGAGTCAATAATAGTAATAATGCTGCTCTTCTCTGACTGCCTCCCACATACACACACTATTATAGTATTGTACATAGAATCGATTGATAGATGACGAATCTATATTATTTTTCTTTGCCTGCATGTGTCAGCTTTACTTTTACTACTACTTTGTGTGATGTGATTCATTTTTATACTTGGGTTACTAACATCTATATGAATTATTTTACCTGCATTCTTCTGTAATTTTTTCGTTTAACTAAAATGTGTACTTTGTGGTAGGAAATTAACTGAGAGTCGTGTCATTTTATTTTATATATATCTATACGGATTTTTTATATATTATGGAAGTTGGCTGTCCAGGTGTCTGTCAGGATTTTACAACAACATGTTATAACATTAGATTGCAGTTGAATTGCCAAAGTTGAATATTATGAGAATTGATTATTTTTCGTAAAGAAGACATTTAGTTTTCGGGAGAGGTAGATTATTTTCACTGAGTTTCATTTAAAAACCGGAGTGACTTGAGTTCATTTTGTTTATAATCGTATGCTGACTTAATATTGTTTTCACACAGCATTTTCTTACAAAATTACAACTACTATTGTATTTATGTATCATTGTAGTATTTTTACTTATAAATAGAATATGTTTTCCTTAGAAAAATTGGAATCGGAAATTCTAAATGCATATTGCTGCCAGCAGAACTTTATTTCTTCGTGTCAAGACCTTTCTTGTAGTACAGTTACAATACATAAGTACAATCTCCTCACACGTGACGACATACTTACGATGATAGGATTTTAATTGGAAAAAGATCGGAAGCCTTGTACGAAATTCATTTTCTGAGAATTTCAAAATGTTTGATTGGAAATACTTTCGTTCGTAGTACACGTCTGAGGTATTAAATTAATAATCCCTCAAGACACTCCAGTTTCCTGTATATTTGGGTCAAAATCGTATGTATGTATAAAGTCTACTTTTCCAGTGCAACATTACAGCACAGAACAGTAATAAATACTAAATACTATTTGTATTTTATATGTCCACTACGTACTGAATTACCTTTAATTATCTGTATGAGATGCTTGTATCGAATTTTTGAAGGGTAGGTGATAGTATCAATGTCAATGTACGAACTCAGACCATCATCTTGTCCTTGTCTTTGCTGCTATGCGTTTTTCTGTCTCTATATTGATTACCTGACGAAGGAACGCAGTGGACGCAGTTTGTCAAAGATGGCTGACACTCTATTTGTCTTGCTATTTGCATTGCAACTATATAATTAGCACAATATATTACCGAAAGGCTAGAGTTACACTATTTTTAGATCTCATAATATTAACTGTGATTCTGATTTGATTAACGTTTCTTTCTCTGTTACAGACATACTCTACATAAGTAAATAATAATGTAAATAACCATGTGGTAAATGAATTCAATGGTATGGTAAGTTGTGTAAAGCAACGAACGGAACAGTCTACAGTAAAAAATGCACTGAATTCTATCGTAAATATAATTCTCATACTCAAACATAAATTAAATTTCCAGTCAAAGAAAACGTCAGCATCATCAATCTTGTATTTTAGTTGTACGTTTCGATCTCACTACCCACCGGAGCCATTTCATTCATTTTCCGTTTCCCTCTAATCAATCGTGTGTGTAAATTCCTTATTCTCTGTCACTCCTCCATCTCATAGTATGTGTACATTTTTCATATCTTTTTGTGAAAATAATATAAAATACAAAATAAACCAACACATTTCTTCAAAAATGTGGTCAACCTATTGTAAACTAATGTAACAGTTTATCATTACAATAATATATAATATTAATAATTAGCTGTACTACAATATTTATAGATACTTATATGTTATCTACGTCAGATTACAACAAACTACTTCTAAAATATGAATTTCTCATCATAATTATTACACATCATTAATTTAATTTGTACAATGGACCATTTCGGCTGCTTACTATAAATAATTAAGTAAACATATATATAACAACAGAGTAAACAGACTACGGTAGACAACGTACTACGACTATATGGATTATTCTTTACATAGTATAGTGAATTTTGCAGAACTACTATACGTTAATATGTACTATATAGTATTGATATATCAATATATTTAAATTATATACAATAATAATTATATCTGACAGTAAATACTAATAATTATTCTAATAATATAATAATCTGTGTAATATTGAATATTGTATTGCAAATTAAATGCCTATGTTGAATCTCTTGCTAGCAGATTATTTTCTCTGTTGCACGAATGAACGAACGAACTCCTTTGTAATTCTAATGTAAATGAACAAGTATGATTTTCAGTTTCCTGCAAAAAAATCATACCGTTCGTCAGGTTATTTTATACTTTGTATATCAACTTACACAAAATGCACAAAATTCAGGTGAATTAATGTAAATATGGTTATTCATGGCTTTCAACATGTGTACCTACCAATCATTCAAAAGAGTTTCTTTCGTTTGTTGAAGATTAATTAACTATACGGTTTGTATAAAAATGAAACTGTTTTTTGTGATTGGCTTCGTGAAACTGCTATATTGCTCTACCTCCATAGTCTGACACATTTCATGCTAGTCCTACAGTAGTTATAATATTCATAATAATGTGGAGTACGTAAATGTTCCTTAAGTTGTAAATGTTTTTGTTAACATTGACGATTGAAATATATTTCCTATCAAGGTAAATGTATGTTATTACAGACGAGTGGTATAGTATAACTATTTGTATGTAAATGTAAATGTTGTTTAAATGCTCAATTCAAATGTCAAATAAGTTTACATCAAGTCGTAAGTACTGTACTGAATCTTAGCAAATCCCTGGATATCCTTTCATCTCCGCCGTCTCAACTACTCTAGCCTTTGATTCAAACTAGCTTAGAATTGATTACGGTATTTGTTTTGTACGTGTCTTCCACTACGAAATACCTACAGACTTGTTTTAGCTTACTGTTTCGTCCATTTGTTATTAGACTACTAAATATACGCTAAATAGGCGATCTGATTTCACCCGACATTTCAGATTCGAATAGAGCTATAAAAAATCTGCCTACCTAGGTACTTTCTCTGCTTCTTAATACGTAACGAATGGAGACCTTTGAAAAAAATTAGTCATTGATGTATCAAAACACAACATTTTCTATCTCTCTGTTCCTTCGTGACGGGTGAGTCCTTATACAGAAGAATACAAAACTCACACTATTTAATTCATTTTAACAGCTACCTAAAAATTGCATATCCAAATCACATAAAATTGCAAAATGGTTCATGAAGGTAAGTAGTCACCACTAAAATAATGAGAGCAAAAACAGTCAACGCTAACATATAGACTTCTGTAGTCAAACAAAAACAAATATCTAGACACTTCTCATATAACAGTATAGACACTGACAAAAAATTACTTGACTTTTTTAAAATAACCAACAACAGCTAAATATTATTCACGTTTCATACTTTGCTCATTTCCCCTCATTTCATTTAGCTACGTGCGATTGCTAATAATCAATGAACTACTAGCGGAGCACGTGAAATGCAATGAGGAGAAATTGAGAAATCAAACAGAACAGAACGAACACACGCTCGACAACTGAAATGTGGTTTACTTTGTTTGGTATGATGGCATTCTGTCGCCGCTGCTATGTGTTTGTTGTAAGTCGTAAGTTTGTATAGTGTTTACTAGAATTAGATCATAGCATGAATTTGAATCAGAATGATATTTATAATGATATTTTTTATAATAATATAAATGTTAATATGAGAAATGTCATCATACAGAAATGAAGAGCCTTGAACTGAACTTTTCATGGTTGTTTCTGAACTGTTTCTGTCAGATTTTCTCCTGTTCTCTCGTAACGTAGAATTATTAATGTAATGTTGATTTGTGTTATTGGTTTGGTTTTGGTGATGGAGGAAGGTAGTACAGATAATGGTGATGAAATTATAATTCAAGCCTACTAATGATATCCTTCACTCTGTTGAGGAATGGGGCGAAATGAACTGAGTTGGCTTCTTGCATGGCTTTTACTTCATTCATGTACTTGTCAATCGTGTGAATATTCGGTGGCTCGTGAGTGCCTGGCAAAGGGAGCGATGCAAAGCTCGACGCCAAGACACTTCGCAGTCGGTTCAAATTCTGACTCAGCATTTCATTTTGGAGCTTCTGTTGTCTCATCTCGTGTTCCATCCTCTCAATCTCCGTTTGCATCTGCTCCACGTGTTTCTGCAATGTCGCATTCTGCTCTTCGCACTCTGTCACCGTTTTTCGCAATGCTCGCAATTCCAGCTCTCGCGCTGTAACATTAAACAAACACAGACCACACGGGGTAATCTATTGTCAGTCCAGCTTTCTCTCTCCCTCTCTTAGGTAAATGTAAATACATACATAATTTACTATATATCAAACACATAATAATAACACACAAAACTTCAATATACATATACACACATCCACATAATATATCATACTTATACAGATATTTACATTAATATATATGCCTAAACCCTACAACAATACATATAATATATCAAGACAACCAAACATCACAAGCCCCAACTCATTCTGTTCCATTTCCCCAGCCCAGTCCATTATGTCACTGTCACTGATGTTGATTCATTACCTTTTCCTTTTCTTAACTTTTTACTGCACTGCTCACCTCACCTAGCCTAATGCAATGCATTAGAATAATTGCACCCATGCAGAACAAGAACACTCAACTAGCGTCTCGAGAGAAAAAAAACGTAGTTTTAAGTGAATTGCATGTACAATTACAAGGGCAACAACACATTCGCATTTGCTGTTAAATTCTCAACAATAAAATAGTAGAATAATATAACAAATGCTTGTATTGAAGTGCATTATAAAGGTAATTAACATCAAAAGAGCACGAAGAATAATAATCATTGTACATAAAAATACTTTTACTAGAAAATATAGTGTAAACAACAAGTTCTAATCGACTGACATAAGTTTTCCTTACAAAAATACGTCTCTTTTTACACTTAGACTGTAGACTGTTGATTCTGTACAGGTGCATTTCTTGCAAATAAAATAGTTTCATGTAACGCGTCATTCTTTCAAGGGCCCCGACTGAGAGTCATAATTTTTTGTAACCCAACAGATTGATGAGGCTGAGCAGGCAGATATATACGTTCCCCGCCCTTCGGTGAACATTTCACGCTCCATCACAAATACTTTTGGTAGGTTAAACAAAGAAATTGAAATATTATATAAGAAAATGCTCCAAAAGGGGAATACAATACTAGTTAAGTAATTTGAATACAACTCGATTGAAATTGAAATGTTAAAGAAAATACTTGTAATAATGTAATCTCAGTCAAATACAAGGGCATCTTATTTCCCAAAGTTTTCTTTTCATTCACAAAACTCCTACTATGATTGGAAATGTTACTTTTTTAATATTGAGATGTAAGTTTTTGTTGGTAGTAAGTAAACCCGGGATGGATTCGTTTGATTGTATATCCATAGACCGTAATTGTGACATGAACAATTGGAATTTTACATTCAAGGGGCTTTCTCTCTTTCACGAAACCTGTTGTTTGAAGTTTTATATTACTGGAGAAACGGAGCGGGGGAAACGGGAGAGATCAGACTGGAAAGAGTTAGGGCTGTAGACTTTGTTTGATTTAATACAAACGAAAAAAAATCTCTCATTTCTACTGTCTTTGTTTAACCTACCTTCGATATACCGGCCATAGCCAAAAATCTGTTGTGTTGTGGCCTTGTATGAAGACGTCGACATATCTGTGGATGAATAAATACAACAGGCATTTTGATATAGATTCTATAGGGTTTTCCGGTGCACAACTACTACGAGGAACTCGACTTTAAAAATAGAAAGGTAAATTATAAGTTAACAAAAGATACAAAAATGCAAAAAAGAAACAAAAAAGCGCTGTAACATTAGGATGAAAAAAGTTGCATTAATTTTATAACATTTTGTGCTGAACTTAATACACTTAAGTAACTCATAAAATAAATTGGTTAAGAAAATCTGTGTTAGTATAAAATCATAACTACAATTATCTGTAAGAAATAGAAATAGAAAAAAAGTTCGTTTTGCTTTGCATTTTCAGGTAGGTAGGCATGTAGGTTCACAGTTGCAGTCATTCATATCATTATTTGGGAAGAACCGTAATACAGACAGAAGATTTTTGGATAAATAGTGACTGAGATTTTACATGTATCATGTCATGTCATATCGTTTTGGATACAGGCTTGTGGTAGGATGTTCATTGCTTCTTGGAGGCAAATGGTGAGCTGAGTTGGAGTTGCTTTGAATCAGAATCAAAACTGAGAGTCTAGTAAATAGACTGATCAGATTATGAGACTTGAATTGACTTGAGAGAAAATCAACTTGACGGATGTACAATCGAATTCAAATCGAAGTGAAAAGAAGGGGGAGTAAGCAAACGAACCTTTGTTATGGTCGAGAAATTCCTCGGTAAAAATGGGGATTTCCATACCCGAGTCGTGATTCATGTGAGCCGGGCGGTTCATCATGTTCATGGCAGAACTGCCAGGGAGATTGGAACTCATCATGGAGGAATTATGGCCGAAAGAGCTATTGGCAGTGGTCATGGAGTTTGCCCCTGAAATGTTCATATCCAGTGGACTGCTCTGCTGGCCGGAATGGGCCTGATTCTTCTTCTTTCTTTTATTCATCGATTTGTACGTCTCAGTCTTCTTGTACGCGCTCATCTCTCGCTCGTAGTTTTGCTTGTCTGCCTCGGCAGAGTCCAGATATTTCTAACATCCCCAAAAACAAACAAATCTTACCTCCGAATTCAATCTCATGATAACACAAACACTTTCAATATAATTAACCTTCAATCATAACTTCCAAAATTTCACATGAAAATAATACCAAGAACAAAATAATTAACGTATATGTATTTTAATATGTAGCTTTCTTAAGAATCCTGCAATTTAACCTTCCAAAATTACCTTTAACATGAATGCTTTGTAGAGTTGCGACATTTTCGAACGAACACTTACTTAAGAAACCACACCGACAAAAATTATTCGCAATATCGCGTTCGCAATGCAACGAGTAGTTTAGTATCAACACGAGATTTTAAATCACCGAAACAAAATATCGACCCTCAAGTTTCAAGGGAAATCCAAAGAGTGCAAGTTGATTTATTTTGCTTTTTTGTTTTTAGAAAATGAAAATAGGTAAGAACTTTTACGTTCATAAAGTGTCCGTTAAATTCCGCGTCTGCTACGTTTCGTATCAATTGCATCTTCTTACAACGCTTTGTTGTAACAAGTACATTTGAATTTGAATACAACATGATAAGATTTTTAGATAAAGGAGATTATTTATTACCCCTGAATTATAATTATCGTCAAAGACGTGGTGGTTTTATCATCGCACTTACAATTATCTCCAACAACAATCTAATTAAGCTGAGAAAAATCAACTTCCAATAAAATGCATTCCAAACTTCCCCAGCTAGCTCTAAAACGTATGGTCGTAGTACAATAGGTGAGTTTAGGTGATTTCAAGACATAGTTATTTTGCTATGGGGTATATTTGACTTTACGAATACTTATCAACGATAATTTTTGGTAAATCATAGTCATCGTCTTCAGTCATGCTATCAAATTAAACAACAATCCAAATCTCATTTTGCCTCATTATTTGGATATTTGTTTATTTGGGTCCCGTCTCGAGTGCTTTGCTTGCTATTTTCCGTTCGGTCGGGCATTTTTGTCTTTATTATGCGTGAAGTATATTTTATTTATGAAGTTACATAACACACTAGACCGTGTTAGTAACAGGAGGTTAGTCTGTTGAACCCGACCGAATAATTTGAAAACTAAATTATGTCAAATTCAAACCTAATGATAATAACACACTACACAAAAGGACATTGCAAAAAACTTCATGCAGTTTGATACGTATCTCATTCTATTTTCGGTATAGTTGACACTTTGGGATATAAAAAGAGCATAAAAAGTTTAATAAAGAATTTTAGTTGAGATACTTATCATAGGTGTATAAAAAGAAAACGCCTATACTGTATGTCCATAAGATGACTAAAAAACGTATAATAAGGTGGTGATGAGACGAGAGTAAAATCCTTGAGATTTAATGTCACCTCAGAAGATGCATATTATTATCATTACAATCTAAACTAGACTATCTTTCAGAAACATGCATTGCATTTGCATCCCGCCAGCATTGTACCGGTGCAAAATCCCACGATTTTCTTATGCACATCTCTGCCTCTACAGAGTTATTCGCATGTTCTCATCTTGTCTTAAACTTATAACAAGAAAAGTAAATACTTATATAAAATAATATCATCGGGAAGAATGCGGATGAGCACATGTAGTGGTGTACATACAGAAGATATAAATTGGCTAGGTGTAATATAATCTCTCGCCACTACTTGTGTGTCTGGACTCTCATATATAAAATTACAAAAGGTGTATCGTGTATCGTAAGCAAGTGACTACTTGTACACAGTAGACAGTACATAGATAAATACACAATAGAAAACAAGACAACGAGACTGAGTCCCAATAAAGTGTAAGATGTAAGGCGAGAGAGTATAAGTACGGGGTATATTTTTCATTGCGACGATGCAAATAGACATTCCCTCGGATGCCAAAATGATAAATGTGAGCGAAAGACTGGCAATAGAAACCTCACAAGGGAAACCTTGCAAGACATCTCGAGTCTGAATGAACCTCCCTATTTCTCCCTTGATGCTCATTATTTTCTAACTTGATTTCATCGCAGGCGAACAAATTGCAATCGAACTGTTGTTCAGTTCAACTCACTCAGTTTAGTTGAGCTCTGAGTAGTCGTAGTGTGAGAGATGTTCCATTTCTCTCATCATATCCATCGCAAACGCTCACATTCACAAGACATAAAATAAAATTCACCTGTTTGATGTCACGATCCATGTTGTTCCATTCCTGTGCCAGCTGCCGAATAATCTCATAAAAAGGCATCTCGGGGTACATAGATCGCAACTGGTCACGCCGCTCCCGCATGTACACATAGTAGCCTAATCAGCAAGAAAATAAATGCAAATAAGTAAGCATACATCCAATCATCATCAGTTGTCTCATTATGATCGTCAGAACTCATCAATCAATCAATATCGGCCCTAATTGAGTGCAGAGCTTGATTGAACGTCGAACCTCCAGTTTCCAGATGAACCACAGACACACTACCAATTAATGGAACTCTCCACATGTCAATTCTCCGTCTTACTCACACGCAAATACGATTAATATGCATCTTCATTCATATTTTACAATGTGTAGTAATTGGCAAAGCACATAGAGCTATCGCCTCGCAATTTCCTTTTATTTCTACTGAAACAATAAGTATAGCTTTATGAGCAGATGAAGACATCCTTTCAATGTGATGAGAGCCAGTACAGCCTCTCTTCATGTTACACTTCATTTCTTCATTCTAATTCAACTCTCTGCCTTTTGCTTGACTTTACCACTTGTCTAAACGCATCTCCGTCCAATTACACACGGAACTAACAAACGAGAACCAAGCGGCAACGCAAAGTCTCGTTTTAATGCACGTCCATCCCACAACTACACTCTATTCATGAAAATATGCAATTAATGATAATTTTGTCAATAAGTGAGACAAACAGCCAAAAAGGCGTATAACAGGTTGCAATTACTGTACATCCAGCTGCAAGTCCAAGTCAAAGTCACAATTCTTTCGCAATTCTTCTCTGTGCTTTACTACTATAATAATATTATTATGTTGTTACGGTCTTAGTCTTATGTACTTTCTTTCCTTATTTTTATGTGAGTACACACGAATTGACAGACTACAAAAGCTAGCTTTACTATGGTCTGGTATCGGTATGGTTTGAGAATCATGCACTCACTCATAATATGGATGCAATTTAGTTGGTATATGTATGATTATATTTTAAATCTACTTTCACCCCAAAACGGAAGGAAAATAAAAGTACGTAACACCAATTCACTTGAGCTCCTCTGCTCAGTCTGATTATATTTGACAAAGAAAATTGAATTACGTTTTCACAGTAAAAATGCGATCATGAAACTAAAAAAGGACCATTAAAATGAAAGTGGTACAGCACTTACACAGATCTCGGATTTTAATGGCGTATCATCTAGCGTCTTTAGTAACATTTCATGCATATTCGTAGAAGAGAAAAAGGCATTGTAAACTAAACTATGTCGTTAAATGAGGAAAATCCATAAAATTTGGAACCGTTTTCGGTGTAAAGCAACAGAGCTAGTTGAACATTAAAATGATATTCTACCTACATCGGTCAACATCAAAGACCAAGTGGAAGCTCGACCAAACGAGCGTTAGCTGGAAATTCTCTCCATTTTCATCAGCCCACAAACTCTAGTTAACGTGTACCGTGTAGCATATAACTTTATTCTGCCTATATAATAATATCCGTAGTGCTACACATAGAAATAGAAATACTGTAAATGCAGACCTATTCTTTGGCCTGATCACTATTCTCCTCGGTGTAGGCCAAAGGTTCCCAGATATATTTACAACAGAGCCGTAGTACATTCTTCATTTCGGAACAGATCTATACGACCGTAGTCCCCTACAAAACAGAAGAGCTGCCTTGACTATAATGCCAAGCCAAGCCAGAATAATGCCTTGCTTGAGTTGCCTAGAAGTTCTTTGCACACTACAGCAGAGAATAGAATAGAAGTAGGGAGGACTTCTACACATTCTGTTTCTATATAAAGAGAGAGAGACCCTAAAACTCTGGTGCTCGTGCTCTTGTGTCTTGCCGACGCCAATCCGATGTAATCGATAATTCTGACTGACGAAATTGTGTGGGAGCTGAGAGTAGTGGTATAGTAAGTTAGCTTCGGCTGACTCAACTCTTGTTCAACTCAACCAACATATAATTCTCTATTCCTATTCCGTACAACCAAACCAAGTCAAACGAAGTCTATACCAACTGGAATTCTAGGTTGGCTTGGCTTGGTCTTCTACAGTTGAAGCATCGCTGGATAGAGCTTCATCAGCTTATAGGGATTTTTTCAGGAGAGTAATAACTGAGTGACTGAGTTCTGAGTTGGTGGAGGGCTGCAAAGAATGAGAGAAGAGCCAACTGACAGAGTTGAATGGAACTCACCTGAAAATCTCCGCTGTTTAGGTGCGTTAGGGTCAGGCTTTTTATATACTTTTTTCTTGGGCCAAGATTTTTTCTTGTTATCCCTGGGAGTGCTGGAGCCTTCATTGCCACTACCGCCGCCATGACCAGGGAGCGAAGTGCTCTCTCCTCCACTATTACTCCCCTGATTGGAATTATTACCCCCACCCCCACTCGTACCCGGATTATTCTGACTCTGAGACTGTTGCTGCTGTTGCTGGGGTGGATGAGCTGGGGGAGGTTGTTGTTGTTGTTGCTGCTGCTGCTGCTGTGGAGGACCTACGGGCATTCCGCCTCCAGGGCCTTCATTGTGATGTGGTGGACCTCCTGCTACATTATGTGGAGGTGGTGGTGGCATCATTGTGGGGGGCAGGTAAGGCTGGTGATAGCCATTCGGATTCATAGACATGTCCATTATTGGTGGACCATTTATGTTCATAATGTCCAAAGCACACAATGCTCCCCTCCGTCTGAAACGCAAAAAACATAAACCATTACATCACTGAACATGGAAAATTAGATTTTTGAACTTATTAGCACCAGACTCTTAAATGTACTGTAAAGTCTGAGCATAAGGATAAAAATGTTCTTAGGTAACATAGAAAGAAGTTTATATTACGCCTAAGAAGAGCAATAACACTGCAATTGTATACTGCGTATTATCGTGTAAAAATGAAAATGATATATCTATTGCAAGTATGTACGCGTACACATGTGTTGCATACTGTATGTTACGTGCAGGTAATAATACACGGTTTTATTTGTCGGAAGTAAGCAGCTTTTTTCACACAATGAACTGACAGGAATTCAGAAAAAGCTAGCAAAACAATACTGTGGCTCAAATGATACAAGGAAAGATAATGATAACTAGGTAGTTACATACGAGAAAAACAAAAAGAATATAACGATATAATCCCGTGTGTGAGCCCAGCAACTGCAACTAGCAACCGAGTCGAGTGTAAACCTGCGTCATCGTACAGCCGTAGCGTATCCTTATAATACACACACTCACGTACACGAAGTTTCCTAATTTTCATCGTTAGCAAAATCACAGAGCATCACAAGGCCGTTGTTTGAAAATGACATTACAACACAGCGAAGTAAGTGCATACATAAGGGGAATAGGAATGGGACAGCTTTATAGCCAAACAATCCAAGTAAGTGAGTAAAGTAAGAAGGCCGCGCATAAAACCAGCCCGGTATCCGAAACTAATTACTACGGACAAGAAAGAAGGCACCATTTTGAACACGGAAACATCCATCTTGACTAGTATACCGTTACTACTTAACATGTACGATTTAACTTTAACAGACGAACTCGACTACACTTAAAAACCAAACTAACCCTACAGGCATAAACGCAGCGTGTAAGACTTTTGACTTCGCACCGATGGATAAACTTGTTTAATTATTAAGACTTGTTCAATTAAAAGACTGATAACAAATCTCGTTCCGACCCACAGAGAATCCTCATCTCAACTCCAATGGGGGAAGATACACATAAAATTCCCAAAAATTTTAAACTTGTCTTGTTTTCAAACTTGCTTCAATTGATAGTTTCTTTTACTAATGTTAATGTAATACAATCTACAAGTAGAAATGAGAAACTACAGACAGAGCAGAGCCAATGGTCCTTCTCCATTGATTCCATTATTTATTATTCTTCTCATGCACAACAAAGCTTTTTACAAGTCAAGTCATTTAAACTTGCTTGTTTGCTTCAAATCGAACAACTTCAAAACCGAAATCTATGAAAGATTTGTGTACTTTGTGTATGACAGAGAAAAACTTAATGGAATTACAAGGAAAATGGTGTAAGCATGTTGAAAAGAAAAATGAAGTCTAAAAATCCAAATAAAAAAGAAGTTATTCCTTTCTCGTTTATCCCCAATCGAAATCCCTGCCCATTTTACATGTTCTCTGTCCACTGAAACATATCCAAGGATGCTATTGCCTTGCTTTTATTTTACTGCCATATTTATTTTGCCCTAGAATCCATTTTTGCCAAGATGATGTACTCTAGTAATTATTACCACCACCATCACTATCCTAAAGTTTAACTCTAAGCCATAATTAAACAGGTAAAGAATAATGTAAAAAATGAATGTAAATTCGAATGATTTTTATGCACAAAGTTAATACTCACATCTCACTTAACATAACAATCCACATGCATAAGAAATGATTCAAGATACATTCCATCTGACTAACACAATAGGCGGCTGTAGCCAAACTCCAGTCCAGTCAGACCAGAAGAGAGTTGCCATCAAAAATGATCGTCACTCTTCAGTACACATTTTCGCAGCCACCATTTCGTTTAACTACTCAGCATGTATCCTCCTCATTTTACTCACCCAATCCCACCATTCCACATTCCGTTTTCATCATTTAACAATAACCATTAAATTAACCGAAACTAAAACTCTTCAACCGCAAAAAGTTCTGTGCACTTACGAACAGTCTCACATCACATCGCAGTTGTTACGCAATTTCAAAGCTGGCTATGTTCATGCTCATTCTATTCGCAGTTTCAGTCAAAAGTAAATCTCAGCAAAGAATCAAACACACACGTCAGAAAGAGAAAGCCCATCTAATTTTCTGATTCTGGCTGTAAAATAACACCGCTATGCCAAACACAAGAAAAAAATCAGTTACTCTTACTGCTAATAGCCTGTTGTAAAATAAAAATATTTTTTCTCCGATTTTACGACCAAAACGCTACCGAAGAGACTGCACTATTCGTTTCAAGCAACCCCGTAATTATAAACAGCAGAAAAACAGCATTTACAATTTACTATATATTGCCAAAGTTTACGACTTGAGAGATAGACATGTGCATAAAGTAATTCGCGTAAAAACGTAAACCCCATGCTGCAGTGACTGGTGTAAGATTGCATCTGTTTGCAAACAATAATAAATGAAGATAACAACGATAATAATAAGTGCATAAAGTGCAGCAATGCATGCATAGCAAAGCATAGGAAGGACAATTAATGATATAAATACAATATAAGAATCCTCGCCTAGGTAAATATTATATAATAATATTATAATCATCAGCCATATAATGCACTTTCATTCATACGATGCAGAAAACGCAGACATGCTTTCATGGTCAGTACATATACATATAAATATATAAATAGATATAGTACAGCACAACTAAATGAATTTATATTTCAGTTTGTCGGCAAATTACATAGGTAGATACTGCCAAAGAAGAAAGAAATATATTTTAGGTACATTGGCTATTACTTACAGCAGATTATATTTATAGCAATGTTCATATCTCTTCTTAGAAGCTATGTAATAGAGAGAGGCATAAAGTATAATCATAAGCATGGCAGAATGTGAATGGTGTATATAGTTAATTATACGTTTAAATTGTACTTGGTTAACTTATTAGAGAAGTTATGATTGAAAGAGTATATAAGAGCAGTACGCAGACACACACAAGTACAAATTATAGTACACAGTACACACATCAGAAAACAAACTTATAAAATCATATAGTTCTAAGAAGCACTCAATAGAAATAGCATTAGAACTAACGTAAACAAGAAACCACACGAAAATCAAGTTCAAGTCAATTCAATTCAAGTCAATTATTCATCACATTTCGCTCTTTCCTACTAAACTTACAATTTATACGTATAGTTAATTGTGCCATGGCATTCTAAGCATATCACAGACATTTCAATGTCATATTGTATAAAAGTAGTTCGCCCATGAGGTACGAAAGTACGTAAGTACAAAACTACTATACAAAGTAAAACAGTAAAAACATGTGCTGCTCTCATATTATATTATTATATTACTATTCGAATCGCATACAAATTTTGCTTATACAACTCAACTACACTTGTTAGAAGTAATATCTGTAGTTATAAAATGCAAAAACATAACCTTACATCACAAATCACAAATACTCCCCTCTACACAATTTCTGCCACTTATAGCCTTATAAGAATTTATATTGGAAAGTCTATAGCAGTAGTAGTAGTAGTAGTGAACTCAAGGAAAGCCAACAGTAACCCACATCACACCACAGACACACTTGCATTAAATAAAACCCTTATCGTAACAACTCCTATAGCACGGCATGAATAAGGAATTTGCAATAATAGTCTGGGTATGTGTATATGTAGTAAATTCGTAGTCGTAGTAGTAGAGAGTAGGTAGTTAGACTAGCAGACACAAAAGTGAAGGACACAAAAACTTATTACGTGTGTGCATATTTCCTATATAATGCTATATCCGCGTAAAGTGTGAAACCAAGTTTCTACAGCAGTAGTAGTAGTAGTACCAGAGAGTAATTCCAACAACCATATCAAAGTCAAAGCAAACTCCAGAGTAAGTGAGGTAATATCAACAGTAACTTAGTAACTCTATCTGAAATACCTACCGTACCTTTTAAACCAAATATATTATATCTATATAGTATAAGAAACTATATCCTAATGCATATATTGTACTATATAAACCCAAAAACTACTAATGTAAATGCGAATGTATCGTCGTCGTCGTCAACTGAAGCCGGATCGAGTCAGTCCAATGTAAAGTACTGCTCCACATTATGTGTACCAAGTACCAACTATGTGCCATCATCAACTTTATCATAAGTTACGTTTTACTTTACTTACGTTGTTACGTTCACGTTCTTCGTGTGTACTTGTTTCTGCACTCACATACTTAACTTGATACACATACAAACTATATATTTCTCATGCCTGCTGCAGCAAAACAACTAGACACATTATATTATTGTGATTGTACACAAGTATATATCATATTACGATATGATATATATAAACATATATGTATTGTATTGTATGTAGTTGCATTACAGTAATAATAATATATATCAGATTATATAGCAGGAAAATGTAAACAAAACGTCTATACATCTATCTGACTTTATTCCTTGTAACAACGTTATTCCTCTCTTCTTCTCTAGTAATATCATCATCCCACACACACAATACATACACACACCACACACTCTATGATTCGTCTCGTCTATCCAATTCCATCGTATCATCCCTATCAACTTTGTATATCCGCCAACAAGCGAAATAATATAGAAACGTAACTAAACTTAACTAAACTCTCCTTGAGTGAAATAAAGCCCTGTTTTATACGTCTGTAGTCTGTAGAGAAGGTAACTTGCGTAAAAGTATAAAATGATACTAATACCATGCCACATATGCGTATTACTAGTAGTAGAGTGACTCTGACTGGTATCCCCGTGTACATAGAAGTATAGTCTGTAGGTAATGTACAAACAGAAACAGTAAGTAGAAATAGTGGAATGTAATAGTAATAATGTAACGCAGAGAGCAAAGTTATAGTACTAGAAGTTCTTGCTGCGTTCTTTCCAACCTTCATCCATCCAAAAAGTACATGGGAAATACACAGAATATGTACTATAGTTATAAAGTTTATAGTATTTACATGCAATGCAGTAATGCTTTAGCAGCAGCAGCAGCACACGCTTTCCTTCTATGTTGTAGTAAGTAAAGTACGTAAAAGCATTGGTAAAGAGACGCTGCTGTGTGTTTCCTATCAGAATATCAGTTTAGTTCACTTCAGTTCAGTTCACTTCACATCGCCACTATTTCTTACAGGAGTAGCACTGTCTCGTCTTCTTCTTCTTCTTTTCAGTTATAATAATATTATACTTAGATATACATTTTATACATGTACTTATTCTTCTCTCTTCTAAATGTCTAAAGTCTAAGAGGAAGGAGCAATGTGAGGCGATAGGGGAACATGCTACACTCTATGCGACTACTAGCTCTATTCGATTTTATCTTTATCATGCGACTTCATATCTACCTACGTGTGTGTAGCAACATAACGTGAGCAAGTTAAGCAAGTAAAAACGTATCAAGTCGTATGTATTAGTAATAGTGATAGCCTGTGTATGTCAGTGAGTCGAGTCACTCTGTTAAACTACACAAGTGAACTGAAGTCAGCAGTATATACAAAAGAAAAGCACTATAGAATTGTGGACGACGACAGAGCATCTCTTTACGTTTTTGTACGTAAAGTCCGTGTGTACATTACTACATACGATATTCTGTACTCTTTTTGCTGCATAGCAGGACTAGTAGTATTTTCTATAGACTTAAACTGAATTCTACTTCTTTCCGCCTTACTTTACCTCGTCCTTCTATTCCTATAGTCTTATTATTCTCGTATTTTCTGCCTTGTGTTCTGTCTTCACACTCGCATAGGGTACAATACACGCACGGAGACGACGATAACGCAAAACTACTTCTGCTAAACCTAAACCCATCATAATATACACAACTTGTGACGTTATATACAAACTACTAAATACTACATCTACTACTTGCATGTGCAACTCTTTTATACTTCACAAGTAAAAAGGATTTCATGACTATAAACTACGGACTGTACACATACTTCTACTATTCTCAACAGAATAGTGCAGTCTTGTATTAGAGAGACGAGTCAAGAAGATGCGTGTATGTTTCAAACCTAAAAGCACCGACGTGACTCTTTTATTCCATCCATTCTACCTATTATCTATTGAATAAGGATTCCTACTCTTTTCTTACCACCAACTACTCCTATACTCAACTTCTTCTATAGTTTTCTTACGTGCAGATATAATTTCATATATTATTATATCCGAAATATATAAAACTAACTATATCATAATAATATATACCGTTTGTTGTTCCTACTTACTTGCTCACTTACTTTCCTAGAACATTCACTCACACTATAAAATAATATAATAATACTTAAATACTACAACAATATATACAGATTTATACCGGGGAAATGCATTTGATTGTTTGCTACTACTTACTTACTTATTACTGCACTATTTTACTATAACTCCATTGCTCCTAGAGCCATAGGTACTTTAGGTACCTATTTACTTTACGTATATTACGTAATGGAAACAACTTAACAACTTATAACAGAACAGACTTTGTCGAGAAACATAAAAGGCAAGGTAAGCCGCCTTCTGGCTTGTCTTCATCTGGCTCTGGGACGACTCTCCTATTTACTCCAAGTAGTCTTCTACTATTACTAACTAACTCGATTCAATTGAATATTGTGCAGCATCTCTCTAACTACATACTGTTTTGTTTTGTTTAATAGGAAGACATATTATTATAGTAGGAGCATGTCATATTATAGCCTGACAATATTATTAGTTTGAAACTTGTAAGGCTAATAGTGAAAGGAGTAGTTTAATATTCTATACTACTAATAGTCATAGAGCAGAAACTAGCTAGTATGATTAAAGTGGTGTACCGTAGTTATAATCTAGACATATAGTAGTTTTACACTCGTAGCAAAAATGCTGCTGTATAAACATATCTTGCAGTTTGAGCGGGCAGACGTTCATATCCGTCTGTGTTAATAGTTGATGATCCTATAACTCGAAACTCCTATCTTTCACTCTCCGTATTTATATGTTGCATATTGTATACCTACAAAATAGTTGAACTCATTCAACGAAACTGAATGATCGCGTATTCTCATTGATATGATATTGTATACGCACTTATAAACGTATACCACACCATACGACTGCACTACTAACCAACTAATACAATAAAGACACATTAAATAATACACCTCCATCCATTATCCATCCAACTCGAAATACTACACTCATTTTCATATCAGTGTTATTCCACGCTGTATATTAGCCCATTTTAAATGTAAACATAATCGTGCACATTTATATCTCTACTATATATGCTACAATAGAGAGAGAGAGTGGAATTTTGTGCAAGGGAAGAAGAGTACCATTATGCAGTATGCATAATAAGTACAATACTCTAATGACAATAAATATCACATAAAAGTTGATAAAAAGCGACTAGACTGTATATACGAGTTGTATGAGACTGTGTATATATTGTTTGTAATTATTTAGTAGTTGAAGTGTAGTAAAGGCGTATATGACTAACTAACTGCTGTAACACATTATTATTGCCTATGCGTTAATAGTAAATGAAGTGAACTGACCGTCCGTCTTGTGTATGTCGACCGCACAGTCAATTACCCAAACAAAACGCAATATAGTAAACTAAACACACAGCACTCTACCTTTTAATTTAGGTTTACATATAAATACTGTATAAATGAGACTGGGTTGTCGATAGTAGAATGTGTGCAATCTATAAGTATAAAAGTATAAAGTATTATTATTATTATGATTCGTCAGTGTGGCTTGGTTTGGTTGGACGTGTATAATATTATACCTCTTCTCGTATTCTCCTTATCGCTACAATTATACAGACCACCACCACCGCTTAACAACATTATACCGTGTCCTGTCCCACTCTTTCCTTTCTTCACTACTTCGATATTTACTACAAAATACTACTATTTGCACTATATCTGTGTATATCCTGTCTCTCTCCGTAGACTAGTTAACTTTTCCCTCCTCACTTGACTTTATATAACTTTTATAAGTGCAATAATACAACAAGCACAAGCACACCATCAACATCAGCATACTTTTCATGCTTCTCTATTACTATTACTATTTTACTCCTTTGCTCACCTATACAGTTGTTTGATACGAGTTACTTATATATCTGAATGCATTATTATTATATAATATGCAAACTTCAACTTGAACTCTTAGTTCGCATCTATATGTGTTTTGCTTTTGCCTTGCCAAGTCAAAGTCAAGTTGCTTGGAGTTGGAGGGTGCGTGCAATGCAATGTTATAATTATTGTAGTTTATGTGATGATGGGATGTTTGGGTTCACTCTCTTTCCCTTATTTCAGCTTCACTCTTCTCCTATCATCTTCTATCAACTCTACTACTACGCTACTACTACTAGATGTTTACTATAAGCTATGAATGAAGGCTATTTTACGGATTATTATGGATTACGTGCCTGCACTCTTGAAAAATACAACTACCGGCAAATTCACCGTAAATGCAAGCTATGCAATTTTGCTTTCGCCAAAGAGACTTGCTTGACATTTGATCTTGATCATGCACTATCGCTATGTGATTTTATCCTACTCTCTAACTACAATAACAAACTACATTATTATTATTATTATCGCATAGACGCAAATACCTTTCTGTTTTGCTATGCAATGCTCTCGTTTGTCGGCAGTTTCATAATTGGGCTATGTAATGCAACGCCCAACAAATCATTAGACATATCTACTACTGCTCTATATTCTTACGAATGTTAATTCGGTTAATTAAACGACAATTTATTCTCTGGGTTTACAAAAGTATGTATGTTCATTGAGATATGCTCAACTATGTGTATTCTTTTAATTTTCCAAATTCCAGTTAACTCCTTCTTGACCTTTGACCTTTTAGAGTTACTTCTGTCTGTGACCACGATAACTCACGAACGGACTAACAGAAATCGTCCAAACTTTTATATTCATGATCTTTTGGTCCCAGCGAAGGTCAAGTTCAAAAATGGGGTCAACTGGTCAATTCTTTCATGACCTCTGACCTTTTTTTGCGCTACTTTATTATAACATGTTGGAATGGTTTATATATACAAATATTAAGATCCATTTGAATCTTTCATGTCAAGACGGAAATGACATTATGAGCAAAATACTAGTCAAGAGGAAACGTTTAAGTCGCATTCGGCGAGACAAAAGTTGTAATTTAAATACTTGGTTGATTTAGTGTATTAGGAAATATTTTAAAAATAGCTATGAGATCTTGAGATCCTAATTTTGCGTCTTGACCTAAAAACGTTGTCTGTAATTTCCAAGTAAATTAATTTCATTTCAGTTCTCATATTTATTACTGAAGGAGTCATTATTCAATGAGACAAGCTGTGCCATTAGAAGTATATATCGTTAACACACATAAAACGTATATCGCTTAAAAACAATTTCGAACAAGGAAAATAAATGGGAAAAGCTATGTGCATAGTACAACTACCTAAATCACAAGCTAACAACTAACAACGACGGCTATAACAATAGCTCAACTCTCCAAAGCGCGCGCAAAACTTCCAGCATCTCTTTACTCTTTTTTACTTACTTACTTACGTGGATACTCTTACACACGTTATATAATTAAATGAGTCATACTGTCAGTAATGCCAAGAAAATGGAGCTACAGCTTTACATACACAGTACAACAAACAGTGACAGTAAATCACGGCATTCACAATCACCCTATCCAAAAAAACTCTTGCCTACGGCTCAAGCAAAGAAAAATAACCAAAGAGATTGCTTTGCATGTAAGTAAAGTACTTTTAAGTAAAGTGAATGCATCACAATTACAACCGACCAAAAAAACCTAAAATGAAATTTTGCAATGAATCCTAGAAGAGTCCTTCTAAAAAATCTTCTTAATCTATATCGTTCGTCAGTCAGGAGGATACACTCCACTTGTTTCGTACGTCCAACTTTACAACATAACAATTCTGGCTACAAATAATAAAATAAAAATGAATACATAGAGAAGTATCCAAACGTATGTCTCTATCTATAGTCTATATATAATAATATGCTAAATGCCCATCTCTGCAAAATGCTATACAAAGTGTATTTCATTACCTAACTTCTTTACGTACAGAATATATTTTTTGTATGATCTTTATGGTAATTCATATACAAATTGTTTAATTACAAACTTACCTTTTTAGAAATGAGAAAAACCACAAACTTTTGTACAGTTAGCTTTGCGAGGATTATATCTACCTCTATAGATTAATATATTTTATAACTTGAACTTGAACAGATTGAGAGTTGAGAAAGGATGAAAACTACGTTACACACACTGAACAAAAATGTTGTTCAATTAAAGAAATTTTAATTACTATCCTTTGCTTAAGAGTTAAATAAGTTATTACGTGAAACACGGCATAAAATGTTGGTAATTGAATTGAAGAGCACTAGCCTGCATGTATGTCTCTATAAGTCTTCTCTCTGCCTATATTTAACTAAAAACTACCTATACAGTGACATTGACAATCGCTACAAGGAATCGCAAGAAGACATCCACGTATATGCATAAATTGAAAACACATTGAAGAAAACGATGTCATATATACACATTCACATGGAAGATGCATACATTACCTACACTTAATTACACTACTGCATACTGGTCTGGTAAACGCTATGCACTTGCTTTTATCTTCTTTATATGCACTCCAAGTTATACGTGGATACTTTTAATACTGGCTAGAATTGGAATAATATTGCAGAGAGTATTGAATGAACTACACATGTAATGTGCATGGAAAACAAGGAAATAATAAGTAAATTGACTATCTCGAACTCTATACCATATATTCAATCAACTTGTCCACTTTATTCAGATGAATAGAGAGATATTATGCACATACATACAGTGCAGGTTGAATATCTCACGAAAGTATGGCCGATGAATTTTTGTGACTGGTATGAAAATTCTAATTGTAAGTATACCATGCCAATATTACTCGTTTGTTTACCTAAGCAAAGCAACTGATTCAAGAGAAAATGCAAACATTAAACGAACAAAACTAGTAGATAAAACACAAACCAAACCTGCAAATAATGAAACTGAACCACCTACTTTACTTTCTGTCTGCTTCTACAGGTCTACTACTCTACTCGTATAGTTGTTAGTCTCGTCTTACTGGAATTTGAATTAAATGGACTTTGAGTGACTGAAGAAGAAGAAGAAGAGAAAATTCGTTGTTAGTCAAATATGTTTAGAGATGAGAATTAAAGATATAATACACCTACCGACCAAAACCTACCTGATTTACTTGTACGCACGATATGCACTTTAGTCCACACAGAATGACGACTATCAATCATATACACCGTTTGCTGTCAGTCCGTCAGATTTTACACTCACAATTTGCTATTACATGAAATTAACACACGTCTTTTCCTCCCGTTTCCATTATTTCTCCCGAATCTCACCAATTTCACTTTCCAAACAACTTTTCACGTTTGAAAAACACCCTGAATTAAAACACTCTTGTGGAAAATCTGTTGTTGTGATTGCGGACATTGAATATTTTATGATGCGGTTGTAACTGACGAACAACTAGACGTCCGTGTCCGCGAACTAATCAAAATTATTTCCATTCCTCCGAATTCCTCAGTCTAACAAATTGACCACAGATAATTCCCACGGCTTTTTGCTTCCTTTTAGCACTTGTATAAGGAGAAAACTCACTTAAAATAATATTCCCAGTAGTAGTAGGTATGTTATTATTATGCAACTCTTTCAATCAAAATAAAAATGGTTTCCTTTTGGACACTTATAAAACAAAAACACCTACTACAACAGATAGTTACAAAAGAATTTAATTATTTTAATTTAGTTACCTTGATTTTGAATTTGTTGCATAATATGGACACACAATAACTGCTAACACATATTATTACGCACAAATAAATAAAAACCACAAAAGGACAAAGAAATTCCTGTTAATATTTATCTCTGTGCCATAAAAACGGAGCGAACACTATGATTGGGACTGTGTGATGTGTTTGTATGTGTGATATGTGTGAATGATTTTATTTTGTATACAAAACGCACTCCGCAGAAGTAATTACCTATTTGTAAAATGTAACTGATACACAACAAGGGCTAGAGAATCCTACGTTGTTTTTACATATAGAGGCGTTTGCGTTTGGAATGTGGACTATTACGTAAATAAATATAATAGAGGAAAGTGTATGAAAAGAGAAAAATGCACTTGCGGCTCTGTGGAGTATATCGTATAGTAATGTAATAATGTGCAAGTGAATTGAATTTAGTTGATGCCAAAGATTTGTTTTGCCATTTGTTTGCGTAGCACGAGGTAGACGAAAGAAATTGCTATGCGTATACGTAAGTGTATTTGCTATTATATATGATATTACTGTAACAAGTAAAGTAAAGTAAAGTAAAATGTCCTAACTAAAGTCTATTGCTATATGCATTACTTTATACCACTTTATATTTACTCCTTAAACACCTATGCAATGCACTTGAGTCACTTTGCTCGGTGTGTTCTCCTTTAGCTCTTCGTTTCCTTCTCTATAATATGACTGACTATGTCACTCGACTATGTGATGTAGTCGTTGGTAGTAGTTGATAGTTTCGGTATACGAACGAATACCTCGAAGGAATAGAATAGACAAGACAAGCTTTTGGGTTTGCTTAAAGCTTTGCTTAGTAAAGTCGACACACTCACATACCTTTGACTATCTCGTTGTATTGGGCAGGAGCAGCGGTGTTGGCGGCAGTCAGTATGTACGGCGTCCTCAGAAATGTAAAAAACTCAGCAGCTTCCTTGCGTCTTCAAAAGATTTCTTCAATGTTCAATCAGTAAATTCAATACATTTTCACATTTCAATTCACACAATCGGAAGTGGATTGATTAGAAGATAGACGTAGTATCTGTAGTAGTACAGTTAGTTTGCTCGCACTGCAAAATAGTAAAAATAGTTTTCCCATTATATTCCTCTTCTATAGTATTCAGTTTACCACTACATAGTAAGTACGAGAGAGAATGTGATCTTCTACTATATCAAAACACAACTAGATATATATTTTGTAATTTTTCACGCAGACTTGTATATATTTGTATAACAACTACTAGTAGGAGCTGAGTAGTAGGAGTAGTAGTAGTAGCAGCAGTAGTAGTAGTAGTTTAGTCTAGTAGTAAGTAAACCATAAATAGTAAACAAAACGAAACAATGGGATGGAGTAGTGAGCAAGTTGAGTTCAAAAAGTAAATCAAGTTCAGTTCAATTCACTATGTACTATTATACAATAGTAGAATTCTCACACAAGACCACACCACACAACAACATAGTATCTGTAGCAGTATAATTCTACTAGACTCACAGAGAAAGAGACAAACAACCAGAGAGAGAGAGGTATGTAGGTAATGTAGTAAATAGCAAGTAAAGCTTTGTATTATTATTTCTATTAAAATCCAGTTGACTATCACTATCACCTTTACTCACTACTACTTCTGCTTTACTTTAGTTAGTAGTTATATAAATAATATTAAGTATGATGATTATACATAGATGAACAGAGGATAATACGCGTACGCTACGAGTCTGTGGAGAGATGAGACGAGATGGGCTAATATGTAATATGGAATAATAGCAGCCTCTGATGTGATAGTGTACTTTTGTAGTAGGAGAGAGAGAGAGAGGACCGATAGAAAGTGAAGTAGTAGTATTCCTATCTGTAATGTAAAGTCAAGGATTTGGATTTGGATAAGGTGAAGTAAAATGAGTGTAATGTAATGTTATGTAGTGTAGTAATATTGTAATATGATGTACGGACGAGTAATAGTAATAATGTAATGTAAAGTATGTATATTTGTTATAAATATATATAAAGAGGAGTAAAGTGAGTGAGTAGAGTGGTGCCAGAGCTGCGGCTAGGCAATGTAATGCAGCCAACAGATCAGCCAGATATATATTATATTATTATATGAATGTTGTTGTTATTGTGAGCCAGAGAGTCGGAGTAGTAGTCAAGTAAAAGCGTAGCGTTTCTGCTCCTAGTGGGTCGACTCCTTTAGTAGTAGTAGTAGTCCTCTGCTAGTTTAACTTCTCTACTAGTGCAAGTCTGTATGATTCTATGCCGTATCTGTATTCTCCCTATCCTTCTCTATGGCTTCCTCCAGGTCTCTACCAAACCATTCTTTGCTTATGTTCCAACTTTTACGTTTGGGTTATGCTTGCGCCTCTACTACTACCAACTCTTATTCATCCCATGTACGTGTAAAGTGTAAACGTGTATGTGTGTGTGACATGCCTCGTCTTTACTATCGACTCTACTACTTCTCTCTACTACTACCAACACACAGAGTATGCATTTTCTCTCTCTCTCTCTCTCTCTCCATCTCCTCTTTCTGGGTTCTCTCTCTCTCTCTGTAGTAGTTATGTGTGTGTGTGTCGTGTCAAGTACAACGGAATAGGAATAGGATGGAATAGTGGTGGTAGGTAGGTACAGAAGAAGAAACTATGTGTGTAGTAGTAGAAAGGTTGCCTGCCTTCGATATTACTTTAGTAAGTAAAATAGTAGAGGAGAGAGAGAGAGAGGGCTAAACCAAGCCAGACTTTTAACAGAACAGAAGATTCAATTCAATTCAGTCAGCCTTAGTACTTTCATGCTTAAACCTTCTGCATAGCCCATACACACAGGATTCTTCTATGTGCAATAGTAAAGTGTAAGTAGGTACACTTTTACACATAGGGATATCGTACTGCACGAGAGTATATATATACTTACACACAGTTCTATATGTAATATTTTATTTGATATTGTTCTGTGTCTCTTTGTGTAGTATGTACATGCATGTGTGTGTAAACCATGTGCCTTTCTTTAGTATAATGTTTCCCAGAGAGATAAATATATAGGTACACATGCTACATACTTATGTTATATTATTGTATATACGAAGTTTACCAAAGTCTAGGAGAGGGTCTGCTGGCCCTGGTTTCGTTGTGTGATAGAATAGGAATAGAATGAAATAGACAGACGGAGGCTTTTACAGATATTCCGGAGAGCCAAAAGGAACAAACCCAAGCCAAACAAATAGGTAGGGTAGGTTGTATTTTGTATTATTCTCTCTCTCTCTCTCTCTCTGCCTGTATAATATTATATTGTATGATATTATGTGAGCTTGTACGTAAGTTTAAGTTGGAGCTAGAGAGAGAGAGAGGTAAAGTATGCAAGGCTGGGCTATGGACCCTCTATAAGTTTCGTTTTGTTTGTTCAATTCTGTATTTCTATATGAAATGCCTGCTAAGTTAAGTGTGAGATGTATTGTATATATATATCGAGCAAGGAAAATACCAACGCAACGTTAACGAACAGCCGAGGCAATTCATTCCATGCCGTCCGATATGCATGAATCCAAAAGTAGGTGGTAGTGTGTGGAAGAAGGTAAGATTGTATGTGTATGTGAAGCATGTATATATGTTGTTAATGCATCCTTATAGAAAAAAGTGTATATGTATTTGTGTATACGTCCGTAATGTGTGTGTGTATAAAATGTATTTGGTATACGAATGTATTATTATGTGTAGTAGCGCATTAGAATATAATTCTATGCCAGAGAGGAGACAGGCACAGTGAGAGGCACCATTCCATTTCATGCAAGACATGCTGGGTTGTGTATGTGTGTGTTTAGCAGTAGTGGAATATGGAATTGAGCGACAGATATATACAGAGTTATAATATTAGCGATATAGATATAAAAAACATGTATAGAGAAGTATTTTGTATAGAGCTACTAGAATATATAATAATAATGGAAGGGGACGCTTAGAGCTTTTCAAACTTACTTTACTTGACGAGTCTGTATTATTCTGTGTTGTATGTAGCGCAGTTCTGGTGTAGTGTGGTACAGTAGTCTGATGCCTGCTCTGTATTCTGTAGTCAACTCGGTTCAATTCAGTCGACACACAGAGATACGAGAACTCTCAGGCCTGGCATGGCCTGGGTTGGCTTGGTTTTGCTGGTAAAGTCTATGTACGTAAGCTTTGCAGAGTACATACTAGGTACAGAGACCGAACTGAACTAAAGGATATAAGTTTAGTTTATATTATTCTGGTCGACTCAAACTGGATGTATAATACTTGTAGATTGAGGTTGTACTTTGAGTCGAGTCGAGAAAAACTGGAAGGGAAAGGAAACCAAGTTGTGTGTTGGCTTCGTATACCACTACGCTCTATTCTCTTCTCTTTAGCTTAAATGTGTACAGGAGTACTACGTACGTAATATGGATGACTGGCCTGGTTTGGGTTGCTAGAGGATTCTCTTAGTTAGTTCAGCCTGGGCTCTGGCGTAATGTAAACCTACACACACACACAGCAGAATAGTAGTAGCAGAATAGAATACAGAGATGAAAACGGGTATTCAGCTTGTATAAAGCAGAGAAAAGGTAAAGCAAAGGCAGCTAGACTGATGCATGTAAAGGCAGTAAAGGCAAGCGTAAAAGGGCTTGTTTGGATATAGAAAGATCTCCATTGGATACAGCCAGCCAGAGACTCTTCCTCCGCTATATGATTTTATATTGGGAAATCTTGATTCGTTTCCCTTGGCCCTCCTGTTTTCATTGATCCAAAGACAGAGTCATCAGCCCCTAACGGCCAATCCTCAACAGCCCCCTTGCCCGCGCTTGCTGCTTTCAAAGCTTGTCTTGATGACGATGACGCTCCGGGCTCCGCCACAGACCAGACAAGCTAAAAGGCTTCTACTACAGACGCTTGCTGCATCACGGGATGTTATAAAGATCCTCTTCGTCCTTCTACTTACTTCACTTGTCCCAACTCTACACAATCCCATTCTAACCATTCCTCCTAAACTTATATTCAAACTCACAATACTCACAATACTCAAAAGCTCATGCTTAATATCAAATCAGAATGAGACTGTACACACAAAACTTTTTTGTATGTACAATCCACGTATATACATTCTCCATTTACCACTCTCCTCCACTATCTCTCTCCATTCTCCTTTATAACACATACAATATTCTTATTCAGTCGCGGTTGCTGTAATGTACCTCCAACGTAAGCCCTAAAAGACTTGCATCAATTTCAAGTCTTAAAAGACGAACGAACTACTAGCAAGTATACAACTGGAGACGCCGCACGCATCCTATTCTTTCAACTTAAGTGTCAGCTAAACTCATCTACTTTAGCCAGAGATCCTATATGCGCTTCTCTCTCTCTTTCTATACAAAATCTATAGCTTGGCCAAGTTTAAGATGTGTAGCAGTTATTTTATAATACCGAGAGAGAGAGATACCTAAAAGTAAGGATGTACGTGTTATACGAGTGGTTGTTGTTGCAAGTGAAGAATACTGATGCTCTCGGTACACTTGTATGGTATGTGTACATATTAGAATAATATCTGTCTGGTCGTATGATCGTGTAGCACTCACTCTCTGTCATACAATGTGTATGCATATTAACGAGAGAAGATGCTGAAGTAAGCATGGAAGTGAAGCCTTGGAGAAAATAAGCCTTACTAGTATAGCTATGAATATACATACACATTATATGTAACATCATTTTTTACTCGAACTCAAATACTGGTGGTGGTAATACGTGGACTCTTCTTGTATTTGTCTACTACTCGGAGAGAGGAATAATATTACTAGGAATGTATGTAGACGTTCTTGTTGGCTATGCTTATTATTATTATTACCCTATTTGTGCTCATCCTCCATTCTTCATACTATTTCAGTTTTTGGAGGCTTCTACTTCTCTGGTGGACGTAGAAGGTAGTAGTAGGTGTAAGAAGTGTAAGCAGCATTATATTATTTTACGTATGCATACGTATTGTATGTATAGCATTAGGGATGAGGCGTATACACATTCTAAAAGTGTAGTGTGTATTTGTACTGTATGCAAGTGTTAAGTGTAGTACTACGCATATATGAAGTTAAAGTTTTAACCTATACGCTCCGCTGCCTCTCAGCGCACTTTGTACTCGAACAAAACAACACTATGACTTGAGAGTCAGTTCAGTCTGAGTCTTATAATATTTTTCTATTCTCCTCTACTATGTGTAGAGGGATTTGATAATAATACGAGCAGAGTGTGTGTAGTATTGGTCTGATGTGGTTTAGTTTGCTTGGCGTGGCTCTTATTTCCAGAGTTATGGCATATTACGTTACATGCATCGCATTCAGTTTGGTTATGTTACAGTAGAACCATATAGCCTTGCCCTGTCCTGCTGTGCTTTGACTAAAACTTCTCGTTACAGCCAAAACAGACTCTATACGTGTATACATATCTGGAATTATATTATTAGGTTGTGGTATACATATACTTATATATATTTACCAGAAGGGTAGTTTAGTAACATTGGTTATATGGAATTAGTATAAGTTTTATACATATAGGAGGAATAGTCGTGTAGTAGTAGAAGCAATCCTGTCCGGCTGTTCGGATCACATCTTTGCTTTGCTTTAGCTTGGCTTTCATTCGGCTCCCCCATTTTTAATTTCTTTTCCCCTGACATGCTTATACAGATACGCGTCGACTATTCTCTACTGCTATATATTATACTTGTATAACGAAACTACTACTACATGGTAACTGAAAGCTCTAATGGATTCGATCTTCAACCAGCCAGCTTTACTGCCGAGAGAGAGAGAGAGAATAAGTGGAATGGAGTCAAATGCTATTACGCGTATATCCTAACTATATGTAATGTAACTAAATACTAAGGAGAGAAGAGGAAATGAAATTATCGAGCAGACTTCAGTGTGAAATGTTTAAATGAAAATGAAATGAGACTGGTTTCGTTCTAGATTCTAAGCTTTATAGAGTTTTCTCCCATATTATGTAATTTGTACTTTGATGGTGATAATAATAATAATAATAATACAGGAACATTATATAAGAACATAACGGAGACGCTAGTAAGTAAAGGAAAGCAGCGTGAAGGAAATCAAAGCGTGTTGTGTACAAAAGTAGAAAAAGTCAAGTAAAAATATTCTAGACGTAAATAGTAATGATATAATGGCAATACTAGTAGTGGTAGTAGTAGGAGTATGGTGGTATGGTTGCAGCATTATTATTGCATTTAAACAGGAGTGTTGTGCATTTCTCGTTTTAATAGGAAAGGAGAAGAAGAAGAAGAAGAAGTGGTAGTAGTGTTGCACCGCAATATTGTTGAAAGTGTGTGTGTATACTTATATAATAATATTATGCACGCAGTAAACAAACTGCTAGGAAACTACTAGCATGTATAACTGATGCACAGTTTTAATTTGGTATATAACTTCAGCTTTCCTCACCTACTTTGAAAAGATATGTTTCTACATGTATTATGTGTAATAGTAAGTAGATAGGGTAGTAGTAGTACACTGGAGTGGAGTACGTAGCTTGTTTTGTTGTGAATTCCTTTTCTAATGTTGCATCGACTTTATAGGCATTATTATGAAGTTTATAGAACTATAGGCTTTTCTCTTGTTTTGTTTATATAAATTCTTTCGATTCGCGTACACAGATAAATATAACTACATCTAAACGTCAACTCAAGGTAGTTTGGTAGTTGTAAAGCCAAGTGTGTACTGTTAGTTGTAGTTGTAGTAGTACTATTGTGTGTGTAGCAGTTTTGTTACTATGTGTATTATGTAAGTGCTATATAATCGTAGTAAGCTTAGGTATCGTTTTCATTTTATCAATGAATAAAAGCAAAAGTTATATTCTCTACGACGAAACCATACCACCATGCAATCATAGCAGTACAATATTAAGTGTACCATACGCTGAGCGTGTACACACTTTTTTCTATAGGACAGGAAAACGGAACGAGTGTAAGTAGAAATAGCATATCATTTGGCAAAGATTTACTATACACTCGAGTCGAATATCAAATATATAGGGCGACCGAGCGATTGCATTCGGCATTCGTTTGTCTCTTATCCTATCCATCCTTTTCTATCAAATGTAAAAATGTAGGTGGAGAGTTTTCCTATGCTCACTCGCAACTGCAATACGAAAAGTAAGTATAAGCTGTATAGCTCTCTGAAGCTTATTAGTTTGTAGTTGTCGGGTTAGGTTAGTTTTTTTCACTTTTATGTGCATAGTTGTTTACTATCATTTTCCGTATCATTATATACATTACGCATTTGCTTTTATATATTTATCAATTTTGCATGTATGTGAATCATGTGAAGTATGTAACTCGTAAACAAACATACCTACATACCCACAGCATAACAAATGCGTATTTTACAAGTGGCTCCTAGTACTACGACTCCTATGCAACACTCCCGTACTCTCAACTCTTATAATTCTCCTATATTACATAATATGCCGTAATGGATTTCTATTTATTCCCCTATATTCCTTCAAACATGTGATCTAGTCTGGTTTTAATAATTATTATCATTTGATAACCTACTGAACAACTTTATATAAAGTACACCTTGTTGTTGTGTTGTTGCAAATAAGTAATATCTATATCAGTAACCATATCTGAGTAACGGAGACACGCTACTATAATGGCTCTTTCAATAGTTGAATGGACTTGAAACGCTAATTGTGTAACCGAGTATGAGTACATCGCAAAATTGCCAGTGTGTACAAGAGACACAAATAAATGCTCGATTTTTCCTCACCGAAGATGAAGATCATTATTTATATATAAACGAGCAAACAAGACAACAAAAGAGAGCTTGTTTTGACGATGACATACATACTGCCACTTTTATCACTAACCATTATCGCTAACTGTATCAGACGCTTGTTTGTAATATAAAACTGACAAACTAACGATAAAGAGCCCTATAAATCACAAAAGGTGAATTCAATAGCTACGCACACATCCACCAATTACTGTTACAACGAAATTATTACCAGCATTATTATTATTATTTCTCTGGAAATGAAAAAATGCTTCCCAGATTTAATGAACGAACTCATTACTACATCGTATGTCTCACTATCGTTTGTACAATGACACTGGGATTTAGGAATTTGATATCTCATTAGGTAATTGCGTATTCATACGTACTAATTGTTTACCCAGATTACAGACTATATGGAAGATTGAAGAAATAATTTAATTATACAGTATAGCAACTCACATTAGTCACATAATATTTTTTTACATTGAATTTAACGGCTTATATTTCTAATAGAGAACCTTATTATGACCTTTAACTGACTAATGGATAATATGGGGTTATGATGGCATATTTGCCTGGAAAGTTGGAATATGGTTACATAAAATAAGAAGAACTCTGTTGTATGCTACAATGTCAAACCGAATTAGTTCTTGCGGATCTTTGTTGTTTAGCCTACGTATATAATATAGTGACATTACAGAGAACATAGTCCGTGCTTTACAGTTCTCCATAACTGAAGGGAAGGAGTAAGCAGTTGGAATATTCTGTATTTGTACAATACAGCTGCTGGCATTTGTGAAACGGACGTATACATAGAGATGGATGAAGTAAAAACACGCAGCATTTTCTACGACCGGAGTCTGTATTTCTTAAGATGTTCTAACGGCTGACTAAATGGATACGGCAGCTCTACAGCCCTCATTAAACAAAATAATTGAATTTCCTGTTTTGGCTAATTAGTTGGTGTAGGCAATGATTGTGATACCAACAATTGAATAGTAACATTGGCAAAAGTCTTTGATCTTGGGGTGAAATAATAGTCAGAGCTTAACGTGTTGCATCCGCATTTACTTAATTTAGTAATTGCGATCTAACGCAGAAGTCTAGAAACAACCTACACACTTTTGTGTGATGATTTTACTTCAAACGTTGTAGTTGTAAACATGGCTTACTATACAGATGGAATAAATATCGTTTACCTTACCTACCACACATTTGTGTATTACAAAATCACACCTTTACAATTATTTAACTCAAATGTTATTATTAAAATTATTACGCCTTTGTAAGACAAAAACCAAAATTCGGTTTTAATCAATGCAATACTGAGTAGATCAAATCAAAGAGTAGGAAGCGCTAAGTAAAATTACGATACTATGATATTATTACGTATTATGAATCAGTTTCATTTTCCATATACACATATTTTATGATTTTCAGATAAGTTATTTCCTTCCTAGGTAAATATTAGTACACGCTGCGAAATCCAGTTTTTCTCAATTTACCACGAACTATTTACAATTTGCATGTAAACCTTTAGCTGGTTTGCTACCTTATTAGTCAGTGAATACTTAACTATAACTCTAATTGCAGTTGTTGCCTAAATTGTATTGTAGTTGCAACCATGGTCTAAATAATGTCTATCTAACTATCACGATGTATTCCCAAATGTTCTACTTATGATTCATGCATCTATATGTATAAAGTTGAATGAATGAGTTTATATACAGTACACGCAAAAGGTTAGTACAATCAGTATTCGGTAAGATCTTAACTACTTACCTATTTTTACTTCTCGAAATCTTATAAGTTACTTATTACTCATTGGTGGTATCATTGAATCTAAGTGACATTCTCAGGTTACAGTTTTATCATATCACATTATATATTTATTGAAATTTTTATGAATGTGGGTATGAGAAGGTATAAAGCAGCAGAATGTAATAGCTTAAAATTAGGCATATCGATTAGTCTCACGTTGACCCGAGATGAAATACGTTCCGAGTACAACCGAATTGTACTTATAGCAATTTAAGATCCTACATTCTTCTATATTATAATATAATCTTTGCAATTACTCTGTAGTAATGTTGATAAGATGGACACGTTAATATTTGATAATTACTTGCATTTTTACAACCTGTCAGTCCAATGTAAATCGAACTAAGTTTGTGAACTGCAAAATTGACCGCACCAAAATACTGGCTTGCAAGTAAGTACCTGGAGTGTAGTATTCATTCCTTACGCACAAATCATAATGCAGAAGATTACGACAAAACTAGCAAATTCAAGATGCAAGTGCCCCAACTTTACCTGGTACTTTTATGAAAGAAGTGAAAATATTATTTTGTTTAGTTTATTCAAATGGTATTACTATTACTTAAAAAATACGTTATTTGTAAAGTGTTTTCTTATTGAAAATCGAATATATCACAAGTTTAATTCGTGTTGTGTTCACATCCGTCTCACTCTCATCGTGTTGGATATTACATGAAATTATATTATAAGTGTACAATCACACGCAGCATAAAAGTGCAAAAATGTACAGCTCTACTTAAATTCTATGAGCATAAGTTTACATTTACATAATATTATGAATGAGTATATGTACTGTATATATGAAAATCTATTTTTACACATCACATATACAATCTTAACTATTATAAAGTGTACTTTTCTGTGCGAACTGAATGGTCGCCTGTATGACATTCTTTGTAGTGGACATCATCATGTTTTGAGTCTGGCCTATAGTCTGGCATGTAAACCAACAATATAGTAAACATAAATTGCTTTGCTAATTGTTTCCCCGTGAATTTAAACTTCTAGAAAACTCCTGTTTAAATTCACATTGACTCATGTTTATTTCAGTAATTGGAAACTTACCATTAAGGTATATACGTTAAATACCTTGACTTTTGTTGGAGCAATAATGTATGGTATGCTAACATGAAGGTGTCTAGATGTAAGATATAACTTCTGATAAACCAACGTACTACAAATGCAAAGTAAATGCTTAAGAAGATATAGAGGAATGTTTTAATGTAATTAGTACATAATAACTGCTTAAAGAAATAGTTAAAAGTTACACACTGCAGGTTTTATTATGATTACCACCAGACCACCAGTACTTATTTATAGGCATAGTACTAGTTAGCACACTCAAACCTTCAAATGTGTAATTCTCCACAAAATTAAGTTGAATTCGTTGCGAAATCCATAATCTTATATAACGTAGGAACAAAGAAACTAAGCAATGTAATAAAGCTGTGTAAGAGTTACCGCTTTTACTGAAAGCTCATGAATGAGCACTATGAAAGTATGATGCATCATGTAAGAAAAGTGTGGGTAGCAAAGTATGGAATATAGCTTTAAGAATTAGTGTGAAATGGTTATGCACTTAACGCAAAAAATAACACTAGAAGATTCACATCGATGCTGTTGTTGTTGGCGTATCGCTATTATAATTGTGTCTCAAGAGCACACGCATTTTCACACACAAGAGACATTGCAAACAAATACATATAAAATTATATTAATACACTTTACATATCTATCAATCAATTAACGCTTTCAATCTTATTGTGAGCTCACTTGTTAACGAATACGAATCGTACAATACAAATAGTTTATACAATATAAATATAGTACTAGTGCAGTTAAATCAGTGTTTAATTTGCATACTTCTTGTAATATGAGATTTTGTTATTACTAGGATAGATATTCAAATGTAGACTGTAGTATATAATAGGTGTGTGGGATTTATAGTAATTTAAATTCAGACAATGCCAAGTTCTTGTGTTTATGTCTGTAGCACACACACAGCACGCATACAACCTAACCTATGCAAACATTCCCGATTTAATTCTATTTGAAAGATGATACTGTCCACGCTCAGAAATAGGAATGTGTTGATTAAAGTTTGAAATTGAGTCAATGATTAATAAATAATAATGACTAATGACAGACGAAACAACTCCGTCGCAGAGGTTGACAGTTGACACCGAAGCATGTGCGATAGACGTACTTGGTTTGGTGATATACAAACAATTTCTCAACGTAACTTTATATCAACACGTGAATGAACCCATTCTTTTGCTTTAGAACTATTTAACTCATAGCTAATAAATGCCTTTTCTTTACAGAGTTAAAATTTAATTGCTTATTGCTATGCATAATAACCACATTAAGATGAAGACAGTATAAAGGGTCACGACACTTCATTGATAACTGCTCTTTATTTATGTTATGTGATACTATCCAATTAATAATTTACACATCCAGTTAAATCAACTTAGAGCGCTGTCTGTTATGTTGATCGCTTTCGTGAATTCTTTATTATTTTTTATATTCAGATTTTACATGCGCTAGTAATTACAGAATGGATACAATATAATATATTATTTATGTAGTTAGTAGTAGTATTCCGGTTACAAGTTCACTGATGTGACATTCGATACAGTAATTGAGATTGAGACTCTTATTTTGTCGTAAAGATTTCGTTCTACTATCTACTACAATTTATAATGAGGGTTTGTCTGGGTACTACAATATATTATTACATACCTAATAGTATGTTGATACGTACTTTCTAAATAGATATTTATTTTTGTATAAGTTTTTGTCATAGTTTACTCTCAACACTTTACTGGGGAACACATAATTGGAATAATGTACTTCTGATGTACTATACTATCGTAATAGAGAGGTAACTATAATTATACATACAGTTGATTGTAATTTAATTTACATTTATACAATACAGAATACAACGATTGGAAATTCCAAATACGAGAGTAACAAAGAACGAATCTGACTTAATGTATTTTTTCATAGAGATTGGACTGCGCAGACAATACGCACACACAAACGATCGATCAAATGGAAACGTAGTAATTATATCGCGGATAAAGTAATGCACTAATTGCCATTTTGCCAAGCAAACTTAGGCCTGATTATTTCTAATTTTACGTTAACCTATAATCAATAAGTTGTATTAAATTGAATACTGTTATCTTTGTTAGGGTATCATGTTAATATGTAAGTCATTTGTATTTATAGAATATTAGTGGAACGACAAAGGGCTTGATTCAGGTATTGTTTGTTTTGTTGGTACATTCAATTTCATATTTGTTCACAGCACTCACAATCAGTACACACAATATTATTTTAAATTCTTAATATCTTAATACATATAGACACAGACAAGACAGCTACCAGGCTACTGTGTGACTTAATTGCAAAACATCAACAAAGGCTAAATACAAATTGTTATTAACTATAATAGGAAACATTACCAATGATGTACTAATAGCAGGCAGTGGTTATTCAGAATGTCAAGTTATATAAGTATAAGTAGTCAGTACTGGTACTGGAGCGAATGACGATTCACGGAATCTGCAATTACTAACAATTAAGTTCATATTTTATTCATGCTAATATACTATTGTGGTAAATAAACTGAACCAGAAAAAATCTAGTAGGAAAACCATGAAGTGTGTTTACAAGTGCAATACACCGATATTAAAAAATTATAACATTACAGACACTCACAGTCGCAATCAACAAATAAATACACATGTCCACGTAGTTCATAGCAGAAATAGAAATATAAGATATTACACAGGTCTACAGATATAACACCACTTTCAATTCAACTAGACTGTCAGCTTGCAAATGCATTAATTGGTAAACCGAAATGACTTCTTCAGCGCAATCAATCGCTCAATTATATAATTAAATACATACACAGAGTTGCAAAAAATTATTTGCCAATAATGTAAATATAGCTTGAGTAACGAATGTCGAATGACTTCCTGTATTCTACTGAATCTATCACAAAATAACCAAGAAAAATGGCTAATACTTATAACAAGCCTATGACGTAATATACATTTTGAATCAGGTAATATTGGTAAGGTGCAATCAGCACATTCATAAATACTGGTGATTGGCTGAGAAATAAATGACTTTCAGACAAAACTTAAATATTCCTTTGCTCATCGTGACATACTTCATAAGCTGAATTAGTAGTCTAGTTGTCTTTGTCTTTATCTTTTTCTTTCTCCTTTTCCTTGTCTTTATTACCCTGGACGTTCCAGGCCATGACCACTCGATCGAAACCACATGTAAACAAATTACACTTGGGATCTTCTCCCCAAGCTGCGGACGTTACCATTCGACGATGACCCTACAAACAAATATAACATAATTAATAATAATTACTGATTGTTATGCATTAATTGGACAATTAAGTGCACGCATTTTTAATATTAAAGCCAATATTTTATTTGGACTACTCACCTGGCGATTCGATCGTGGCAATCTTGCAAGTCTTTGGCCCGTCAAATCGAAAATTCGAACATGGCGATCGTCATGTGGAACAGCTATAAGGCCAGTAGAAGATAACCCTATACGATTGACAGCAGAGTCAAGTCTAATTGTTACTTGGGCAGCTCTCATATTGCGGATATCCCAAACTTTGACAGTCCTATCGTCAGATCCTGAGACCAGTTTTTCTTCTTTGGTGAATGCTGCACTTGTAATATTTCTGTGGAGAAATCATTTTAAAAATCAAAGTAAAAATCAGTGCAATCATTTAAAAAAAACATTGATATTGGTGGGGACACATAAAATAAAATGCGATTAAAAATACTCACTCTGTATGGCCTTGAAACACAGAAACTGAGTGACAGGGACTTCTGAGATCCCACATACGGAATGTAGCCTGAAGGAGACCAACAGAATCAAAATATACTCACTTTATTTCAATACATGCAAAAAATTAGTCGTTAAAGTAGCGTAATAAGAAATAATTACATACGTCTTTTGAAGTAGTGACAACGAGTTTTTGTATTGGATGAGTCGTAGCGTAGCTAAGCTGTAATAAAGTAAAGAAAAAGTTGGTATCTCAATTTTTCAAGAATGAATCATCATGTACAATGGTCCATAATGGTCATACAAAACAATAGAACATGTTAATGCTAGTAAAAAGTGTACTTCTTGATCGTGCCCAAAAAAGTTTTGTAAGCGTTCTCCTGTTTGTGTATCCCACAAAGAAGCTGTTCGGTCCCATGAAGCCGTGATAACTTGGTCACCACCTTAGACGAAACAATTATTCAAAATAAAAAATAAAATCTTTTAATCGTACAAAATACTGTCCACTTCAATTTTTATGCGTTTTAATGTTTCCCACCTGGTAACCAGTCAGCACAAATCACAACAGAAGTATGTCCGTTTAAAACGGATGAAGGAGTTCTTAAAGTTGCCAGTCCAATCGGTCCATCGCCACATTCATCATATTCCTCTTTTTCAGATGACTCGAATTCTTCTTCTGACGACAAACCCTTTTGAATCTAAATGACAAAAATAATAATCTATATCATATCTCTAAGACATGCATCATGGATATCCGTCAAAACAGTCGTCTGGTTTCATGTCAGTGTTTTCCAACAAAGGACATTGACATAACCCAATACAAAGTGACACATAATAATAATAATAATATATATAGGATTTTAATCTTCAGACTTATTCATTCTTTCACATTGTTTCAAGCATACCATTTGCTCCCAAGCCACCGAAGCTTGCCATATGTGAGCTGTGTGATCTCCTGAAGCTGTCAACGCTAGCTCTCTAGTTGGATGAAACCGAATCGAATTAACCGATCCTGTATGACCTTGATAACGTAGCAAACAACGGCCTGAGTCCACCGCCCATACCCCTGCCTTGTGATCTGTTGAGTTAAATATTGTAAATTATTATTGTCATACAAGTATTAAAGTGCGATCTCAAACATTTAAAATCACTTTCTGCTATAATATACCTGCCGATGCAGTTCCAATAACGGATATCCCTAATCGAGCGGCAGTCACATCCCATATTCCATCTTTATGACCTGCGAACTCCTTCACGAGACTACATGACACTGTGTTCGTTTTGAAACTTGAAACAATTCGACTTGTTTGCTGCTTTAGCCTCAAAGCTACTTTTTGCTGCCCAGGAATACCTCCTATTAAACGACAACGAAAAATTACATTATGAAACCTTTATTATATGCTTAATGTGTAAATTGTTTTTAAGACTCTTAACCTTTAGTTTTTGACGGATTATTTTTGTGGGCACTTGATGGTGTATCTCCGTCAACACCGTCTACTGAACAAGCTGCACCAACAAGAAATGATTTATCAGGATTTGACACTAAACTTGTTGGCTCTCTTTGTTCGGCAGAAAGAGCTTCCATCTTTTCTTGTACTAAAAGCAATCAAATCAGTAATCATCCGTAAGTTATACTTTCGTCGAACAAAACAATTAGGAACTTGATAGCAATGCAAAAACAACCTCTAAATAAAGTTACACCACCCGAAGTGTACACTTTGGCCTACATAGCTCTTTTTTAATACTAAAAGAAAGTTAATTGAATGACATAACTTACAAGATAGGTTTTCTAGGTACAGAGCTTCAAATTCTTTCTCTATTTGGTTGAAAAGATCATTCAGACGAGATTGGAATACCACAGGAAGGACCGATTCCCCCTTTTCTAAAATTCAAAAACAACACAACAGTTAAAGTGGTTATTCGAGGTATGGAGTACAGATGGGTAATAGTTATCAGTAAATTAAATAGTAACATCAAAAATATGAAAGTTTTGCAAAAACTTACTTAAACTAGACCGTTTTCTCGCAGACTTTTTATATGACCCATCATGCTGAGGCATGGTTGATGAAGATATAATTTTTAGACTTTCTTTATGGCAAGTTTATTGAAGATTTATCACATACACAGTTACTTGGTATTTACAATGCAGCAGTTTGTCATGTCTTTGTGTTTTAGTGAAAGAAATGAAGACAAACAATATTTAGCTGATGTTTATTTTGTAACAGTTCATTCTTCTGTGTTTTGGTTCCTGGAGACAAGAGAAAGCAAATATTCCAATGAGAAATGACTGACGGACTTGACTGAATTCATCTGCACTCTGCAGACATAAAATTGAATGTTGCGCGCTAACGTTAATAATAAAGTCCATGCTGAGAAATCAGATGTGCAATGTGGATGTAAAAGAAATCCTCGTGTAGAATATTTTTAAACAGTAAACAGTTTTGCCTAGCTTATAGTTTAACACTCGGATTTAATTTAACTACAGCTAAATTACGTTCATCGTACAAAATCTGTCATTTTTTACTTTAATTTAAAATGTCAGCATCCATTGTACGAAAAGCACTTGAAATATCGGCAGCAAGTGAAAGTGGTTCGGTCTTAAAGATAAAGAAAAATAAAACTGGTAAGCAAAGAATAACTATTTACTATTTACTTATATTTATAAACTGAACTACACGATTTAAGCACATCAGTTTAATTGGTAATGCCGCTGCTGGAAAAAAGGTTTTCTTCCCGGTATCCTAGAAAAATTTCCCGATCCATTTCCTAATTTATTGATGACAAAGGCAAAAATTTGCAAGCTAAGTTTGTCGCAAATTTTTTCCCTGATTATTTTTGTTTGGATTTTAACAAGGAAATTTCCCGATATCCTGGATCGCACGATCGCGAGGTATTTCCATCAGCGGGTAATGCACACGAAACGAAACAAATGTCAAAAAATGATTACGATGATTGTTAAAGCATAATGTATGATGTTATTATTATTTATGTTTCTTTTCTAATCGGATATATGTATATCTATTATAATGATCAATTTTTATTTTTCGCAGACAAGTTGAAAGCCAAAAGAAAGAAGACCTCTGTGGAGAAAATCGCTAAGAGAAATTTAAGACTTTTAAAGGCATTGGATTCATCGAAGCCTAAGAAAATTGTAAAAAAGGTATCTGTCCCACAACCACAGCCTACGAAAAAGAAAAATAAAAAGGCTCGAGAAGAAGATCCTAACAAAACTGCTTTCACCGAAGAAGATTTCGCCAAATTCGAACAAGAGTATTTTGTGTCGCAGTAAACATATATGTTAAGAAAAATGACTCCTGAGTGTATGCTATCATTTTCTGGGTTCGTTTTGGTCAGCTTAGCAGTAATTCTTTTCGGGGGACCATTTTTACCACCAATAAGACATCTTGCATTTCCAACTGTTGTTTCTTTACTTGTACTAGGAAATATTTTCGTATTTACTGTTATTTTTGTGACATTGTATATATACTGGCGAGATTTAAATCGAATTGCTAAAAATAAATGAATAGCTAATTATAAAGTAATTGTGCCCATAATAAAAAGTTTCATTAACAAGCCTTTTCGTAACATACGTTTCACGTTACATGTTGATACACATAAATATAGACACTATAGATCTACCTAATGATTAGCCTATTATTATTAGCCTACTTGTAATTTTTGTTGCTTTATTTTAATTTGAGTAAAACATTTTTAGGTTGTTATAAGTACATTGTATTATTTTATAGCGTATAGAATCGTAAGAGGTACTTAGTACTTAGGTACTTTGCAAACTTTGCATCGCATTTTAAGATTTCAGCATCCAAGACTTTCATACAGATCAGAATATTATAACTTGCATACGGATTGCTAATTTTATTATTATATATTATAGTGAAAGATATTATTAGAAATTCGTCAACAAGAAAATTCCAATATCCGATAAGATCTATCCGTGATTGAGGCTATGTGCAATCTACATATACCTTTACTTTTACTTCGTTTACTTATGTAGATGCAGTATTAGAAAGCAAGTACAAAGGAAGTGTTGTTGTTGATGCACGTATACAGACTTCGTCTCATCTTCTAATGGCATACACTGTTTATTTATAGAGTTTCAAGATATCTCTTCAAGTCTTCGCATAACTAAAATTATCTTTGGGGAAATGCCAGCGTGTCCACACAACTTTCTATTAGTTGGGATTCCCTATTAACACAATATTTCTCTGACACAGCGTCACCTTATGATAGTGGGAATTCATTTAGTCGATGAAAGCATCTTCGTTGTCCTTATTTACATACGCTTTCGTCAAAGCAAACTTAAAAGAAGTGTGCTAAATTGATTTCAACTTAATATTGATTTATTTTCATTCCAAAAAGTTTTACTATGCTGTTGTATGTTTTTCGTTTAGGCCTTCCATTGGGAAGCGCCCTCGTCACAGCTACTCTTTTTGATACTGTAAGTTTGAATTAAATACTTTTTCTTTGTTAAAGTACAAGTACAAGTATAGGGTATTTAATGATTTCAACGTTTGAAATCGACAGATTTTTGGATTTTTCTGGGTTCTACTACACTACTGCAGCTATATTGATGCCGTTTTTCAAGATCCACAGCCAGTTGTGGAAAGAGGTATCCACAGAAAAACATTTCTTTTACATACAGATAGAAAGATTCAAATCAATTTCTTTTACTGATAGAAAAATTAATGAAAATGCTTTTGTTAGTTTTGAAATTTAACAGTGATATTATGTATAGGATATTACTTGAACTTGCAATGGAGTTTTTTCATATCACTTCGAGCGATGCTAGCAATTCTGTTGTGGATTGGAGTTATCTTTATGGTAAGCCTATGAATTCAATTAAATAAATGCTTTTAACTTGTAAATTGTAATTCACATTCTGAATCAGACTGGTGAGATTGGTAAGACTGTGTTGTGGTATCTTTATCAATATTTGGTCTTACAGGAACCATGTATTTATACTACTGTCCTGGTCCTGTTCACAGTGTTAATATTAATTTTAATTCCATCTTTTTAGGAGTAACAATAATTGTTTATCAGTTAGTATGCTAGCCCCCATTTTTATATAAAAACGCATTTTAATCATATGCATACCAATTACATACCTACACCTAGGTACATTAATTGTACAATGCCTACAGACATGTTTTTTCTTAATTCATGCAGGGGAAACGTCGAGCGCTGATCTTCTGGCTTATCACATCAATCATAGATGATCTCGGAATTTTAGGGAACATTGTATATGACCAGTTGCAATACCAGCAAAAGTTCTCCATTGAAGTTTATTGGATATTAAATGTGATTATATTTGTGATATTTCGATTCTACATCTCTGCTATTGCAATTCAAGTAGTGTGGAATCTGGGGAAAGACTTTGAAAATAGCGATGAAAGCTTCCCAATCAACGAAATGGACTCAATACAACCAGTCGGTCAAGGATTTTTACAGTTTTGGGATTTTTACAAGGATTCTCCTAGTGGAGGAGCCAATATTCTACTGACAACTGAAATAGTAAGGAAAAGCACACAAAACTTTACCCATTTGAAAGTTTTAATATTCAAAAATAATTTTGTTATCTGGCAGTTGTGGAATATTTTCAACCTTTTGACGAGTGGGCTTACAAAAGTTCTATTTGGTCACGATCTTTTCATGGCTTCTAGTGGTAATGCTGAAGCTTATATTGCATTGGAGGAAACGATAATGAGATGCATTCGAATATTTTTTGCTGTTTTAGCTCTAATCTTTATAAAAAAGGTAAGGATGTTCTTTAATACACTTTAGACTGTATGTAATGCAGAGTAAAAGTAATTTTGCTTTGTCTTTGTAGATTAAACCCACGTTGATGAGAATCTGGATATGTGCTTACCTTTTCATGATGGTCGCAAGTATAGGGATATTCTTTGCATTCATTCGTATATGGGAAAATCCTAGTTTCTTTCGCATATTTTTCTACGCTATCTACATCCCTATGGACAATTTCTTCCGTGGTCTAATTATATATTACTCCATAAAATTTTCGATTACCTATCGCCGCACTATTGCCCCCGACAGCTATTATTTGTAATATTACCGAATAATCTTTTGTATTTTATGGTCAAGAATTATGTGAAATTTGTCGACCATAATCGTTTAAATGTTAAAATCTGTCAGCTATGTTTGTGTATTATAATGCAATAAATCGGTACAACAATTTTAAGTGAAAACTACCTTTCTATAGCTTTCTCCAGTAGTCTAAAGACTTGTATTCATATACAGGGTGCTTCAAATAAAAGTTTTTATTTTAATGCTTTCACTAACTTTCACAAAATGTATGAGCATATAAAACTAGGTATCCGCTTTTCTACAAAACTCATTCTACACAACCACATTCTACGTTCCAGCAGTAGCATAAAACATTGCATTGCATTTGCATGATAATTTCGCCAAATGCGTCATCCGAGTTAAGTGAGTTTTTAAACATAAATGACACGATATACACAACATGGTATGTAATGAAAAAGCAATTTATGCGATGCACAATTTCATTAATGATGGGATCAATTCCAAATTAATTTGTGGATTTCAACACAAAACGCAAAAAGTGTCTGAAATCGCACTTGTTGGGTTAGATAGAATATACCAGTCGGCAGTCTTTGTACAATGGTAGATGCTAATTCTTTCTCGTTATATACTTTTTGACTTTTGACGAACGGAATTACAATTATGACTGTTGATACAGCAAGTTATAAGCATTTACAGCTTTTTACAAAACCACATAGAAATTCCTCTATACAAATGCAATTTCTCGTAAATGCAGATATTGGTGAAACAAATGTGGTGATCAGCTAACCAGCGTTAGTGCTATTTAATAACACAATAAGTTTGAACAGGAAATCAGCAAGCCTATTTATGTATGCAATTATATTGCGTACTATAGTAATCCAGCCGTATATTTGTACAACATGACAGTCAGAAGTGGTAGTAATATTTAACAAAGAACTTGGTATTTGTGACGTAGGATTACAATACATCGTAAAAGGATTCAATACATTGCATGATGGAAGTTATGAGTTTTGATGCATGCAATGCTGAAATGACTTAATAATTTTCATTCTGTGACGCGGCTTTTCGAGTCGAATTTGCAATAATTCTATGCTATAAAAATTACTACATTTGTTGATGTGCTTTTTTTATTAACTGACATGCTGAATATCTGAGTAAGTACTAGTATCTTCTACATATGGTGTAGTTGTTGCCTTAAAACATATTAAATATAAGAACGGTCCAATTAACGAATGTTTAATAGTAACGAAACCAGCTCCACAGTAAATGTCTCAATTCAGTACTTGTCTAGTTTTAGACAGAGATACTGCATAGTGCATACATACACATATACTAATTATTTTCTTTCCTGGTTATTAGTTCTTCAATTAGAAATTGTCCCTCTCGATTCGCATCAAACATGAAGCAATTAATGGAACTGTTTGTGATAATATTATTCTTCTGTTTTTCTGGTAATTGAAATTATTTTCTATATCCATGTTGTTTATGATAGAAAGTAATATGCAGAAACTCCCAGTCCCAACTAAACATTACTTGCATTCGTTGCGTAAAGTATCGAATTTATTACATACCACAAAAATATTTTATATTCGTTTAAGCTTCTGTTGGTGCTACTACTGGCACTGGCAAACCCTGGGAGCCGGAGCCAAAAGTTAACAATACCCAATGGACAAATAAACACTCATTATTTTTGGAAACCACGAAAAACAATTCGGCAGAAAATCCTATAGAGATTGTGTTTCTTGGTGACTCTCATACGGACTTGTTTGGAAACGAAGCTTTTGGGAAATCAGTTTGGGATGCCAACTATGCATCGATGAAGGCAGTGAATTATGGAATAGGTGGAGACAGAACTGAACATGTGCTGTGGAGAATTCTTAATGGGGAAATTGACGGATTGAAACCTAAAGTTGTGATTCTTCTTATTGGTGTAAATAACATCTTTAAAAAAGATACAAACGAGAACATTCTAAAAGGAATTGTGAAAATTTTGGAAACTTTACAAGAAAAATTACCAGAAACAAAGATTATTCTTTTGGGTTGGCTACCAGGAGGAAATAATGATGCAGGCTTTAAGATTGTCGCTGACATGAACTTGAGATTGGCAAGACTTGAAAGTGGCAAAAAAATTCGTTTCTTGGATATGTGGCATAAATTTGCTCGTTATTGGCCCTCACTTGTTCCTGAACTTTATTACAAGGACAATTTACACTTAAGTAAAGCTGGTTATCAAATGTGGGCTGATACCATGAATCCTCTTCTTAAAGAAGTACTAGCAAGCTAATTACCTAATGGTAATAATCGTTCAAGTTAATATCTATAATACTGCTACATAGATAAAATATGGAAAATAAATTGTACCCTAATTGTACCTGAATACCAATTATCTAGCATACCATCAATTGAAATTGTCTACAACAATTTAATAATTAGTAAAACTTTAATGTTCATCTCAGTTGATAAAATAGATTTGCTAAGTCTGATACCGGACTTTTATATACATTTATACATTTGCGATAGTTGCTTCAGTATCTCGTCTGCTGGACGGTAGACGGACTTATTTAAGCATAGTATATCTGTAATTATTCAACATGATACAAAATTTAATAATAAATTTAATAAACATAACTTAGTGAAATAATTCTGATGTGTACACAAATAAGTTCATTTATAAACCCATGTCGTTATACGTGTGGTCTCTATGTTACATTGTATACGATTCAAATCGTGTGTACTTTTTTACATCACCTTACATGCACATTATACATGCTTTGCCAGTAAATATTATATTATATTAGTATACTACTACATACTAGCTTTAAGCTTTAACCAGGGCGATCTGCTTTAACTAAGCAAAAGCTTTGCGTTATTGTGTTTCAGTTCCATGCACCTGCCTCTTCATTTATTTATAGAACATCCGCCGAGTTGATCTGATGGATAATAAATAAATTGCTGAATATTTAAATCCGAAAAGAACCGACAGATAATAAATTCTATTGTGATACTAATTACAAGTCCATATACAGCGTATTTGAGTGCTAAATATTCATAATAGGTTGATTTGGTTGGATTTACCATGAATTTCAATTTTATCAACAATATTAGGCAAATAACAGAAAACCTTGAATAAATAATACGTTTTCTTCCAGTGAAATGCCATACATCAATTATAAAGGAAATCCGAGCCTTCCGAGCAGTTCGCTGATGTAACATGTTTCATGGTTTAGGCAAAGGAAACCACTAATTTATGTATGCTCTTATTTCGTTATGTAACTTTACTCACTGTAATACATGCACATTGCAGATGCTGTACATAATACTTAAGAATGGTCGATACGATTCCAAGAATGACAAATTGATATTCGAATGACTTATACAAGCATGCAGAGTGCAGGTGTACAGAAAAAATTGATTGTATCTTTCTTGGGGAACGTTAAGATTTAAGCATATCCTTCCTTTTTTATTCGCATTCAGTTCACTTACAAATCTCATTCACCAACTGTATTCACCACCAGCATCATCCACAACAGCACCGACTATTTCTACATCATGACTTATTCAGCCTTTAGTGAGACAGAAAGTTTCCTTTTTATTGCCTTCGGTTGCGGATTCACAGTTGTTATTGTAAGTATACAATTTACAAACTAATCTTCATTTTTAACTTACCCAGTCATTTTTAACTATGCCTCAAATTTTTTAAATTTACCAATTGAGAAATTGTGCGAAGTCATTTTCTTTAATCACCAATAAATCACTCAGTAAATTGAAGTGCTCCTATTAGTGGAATTAAATATTATGCGAATCTTTATAATTTTGGTGTCTGTAATTCTTTACTAGGTTGCACTCGGTTTACTCATTTACCACCTCACAGGCTGCTGTAAAAGATGCAAGAAGATTTACCCCCCAGATCCACCAACCACTGGTTTGTCATAAGTCATAATTTAAAATAAACAGTTTTTCTACAAAATACTTTTGAATGAGTATATTAAATATATCTGCAGAAATTATGAGAATCTGTGGCAAGTGTGGAAAGCTCCGCGATGTTTTCGGCACTGGACATTATCATTGTATTGTTAATACTACCATTCCCTACCATCCAACTACACCAAACTATTTCGTTGATGTCAATCACCTGAAAAGATGATCTGGATTTTTATACATAAATAATCATTACTAATACCCACGAAAAAGACAGGAAATCCTATTAATTATTATACAAGTGACCAATACAATGCTTTCATGAATTTTCCACTGATAATAATTCACACATTAGACATAAAGTGAAGACGGAAGTTATGGTATGTTAACACATTTTTTAAAGATCGATATACAATACTACATAAATTTTGTAAAGGTAGTCCTTATGTACTCTTATAACAATATACTTAAACATTACTACTAGCAATACCTACTTTATGCTTAGAGATGCGCACTATTGTAACTAGCTAACTGTATTCTCTCTAACTGTATTTTCTCTTAATTTACCGCTTCATCCATTCTGTTTAACTTCATACTGACTTTCACTAATGGTATTCTAGCACATTAGTGCTGGTTCTTATAGTGGCGATAATATTAATACTTTAATATCTTCTGTGCTATAATAACTTTACCTTTACGCTAACGCCCCTGGATGTGTCTACAACATCCAAGCTTTGTTTCTCTAATTTAAGGGGGCTTATAAATCTGGACTCAGGACAATCTTATATTTTTACTTTAATATGATCTATGTAATGGTTTTATATGTAATGGTCTTCTATTCTATAATTCTAAAACTCTCATAGCCTTCTTACAGGCTAGTAGAGGTTTGTACAACCATGGGGGCTTGGGTTACTCTTGCATGTTTTTTGACAAATAATCGCTTGATTAGGCCATTGTTTAAATGTACATTACACAGCGTTTCATGTCGTATATGCAAACAAATAATAGTAATAAATAATTATTGTGTAACACCTGCCGAAGAGTATCCATTATGTAGGTGGTACGACCGCATGTAAAAATATATCGCTAATAAAATAAATTGATTTTCAAGAAACTTTAGAAATGCACAAGGATCATTTATTTCATTTTGCTTATTGTTAGTTACAGTTACCATGCCATATAGACTCTTGAATGTAAGCATACACTTATAGGTTTAGAATGAGGACAATGATGGTTTACATGTTGTACACGTGCAAGACACAATAAGAACACGCTGCATGTGCACACTTTGAATGTGCATGATTTCTATAATGGACAACTTTGGAAGTAATTTTCCCACAAAAGGGGGGATACCGTCTACAGAGAATGACGGTCAAGAGAGGCAAAATCGTAAAATGTTTTACACGCGTCCAAAAACTCATCTTACTGTTCTTAGTGAAAGGGAAGAAAATGAATACAATTTTCAGGCGCAAGAAAGGCCGGTCCTTCAACCTACACACAATGAGTTGAGACTCCCTCCGCTTAAGAATGCTATTCCATTTAGAATGTCGGAACATCCTAATGGTACTTTAAATAGTGGTATCAATAATCCTCATCAGAAGTCCACAGTTGCATACGTACCGGAGACTTGGACTCCTGAAAATGTAGCACGCGTTAAACAGGAACAGCTTATTGCATTTAATAAAACCAAAGACAAGAGTACGTTTTTAGAAAAGATGAGCAGTAGAATTAGAGGCACCAAGATCAAAAGAGCAGCAACAGCAATAACTGAGTGTGCTCAATATTCATATCCTAAACGGTCAGCAATTGCAAATATCTGTAACAATGGAATCTCCCAAAACAGAGAATATTCTGGTAAACAATCTTTGCCAGGAGAAACGTTCCGACTTCCCAAGATTTGCACAAATGAATCCAGGCAAACAAATTCGGTCGCAAATTCACACTTACATGGCAGTGGAAATCACAACAAAATTACTTCCTTAAATAAAGTGACCAAACTTCCACTTCTGGAAGATAAAACTTGCAATAAGTATTCTAATGGTAACTAAATAGCTACTTCCTAGTTAACATAAGAATTACTTAATCAAATTAATTTACCATCGAATCATTAATTTCTCAGGTACTTATGCAAACATGCGTATAATCATTTTAATTACTCAGGTGCAAATGTGGGGCAAGCCTCCCATCAATTCATTGATAGTATCTGCCGTAGACCTGATACTCCCGCACCACATTCACGAAACGCTGGTACTATCAGCAATAATTTTCTTCACCCTCGAGGAGGCTTCAAAGATAATGTAATAAAAATAAACGTATTAAGTTTTTCTATACCTACTAAATATCACAATAATATCAAATAGACTAGATAATTTGATAAAAAACTTATATGTGCATTTATACACATAAAACAGTTGAGAGAAATGATGGCTGTGAGGAAATCAGATAACTTGAGAGGTACAAATAAATCCGATACTAGAGCTGTTTCATCAGCTAGAAAGCCGAAAAATGCTCCATGGACAGAATTGAATAAAAAATCTGTGAGTTTGAAAAATTAAGTTTTATAATCTTGGATTGATATTTCCTACAATAATTGTAACTTTTGATAGTTAGAAATCAACCTGGTAGAGACAGGCCAAGATTATAGTTCCATGTCAAACAAAGAAAAATTCAGATCATCGGAGCACCAAATTGCCGAAGATTATCATAATAACTTTGCAGATACAATTACAAAGTTTTCTAGATTCAGCCTGAAATTAAGTAAAAATTTAAATGCAATGACTCCGAAAATTGCATTACCATAAAAATTCTAAATCCCTTGAACAGTAAGATGAAATACTAATAAGATGTAATATTAAAATAAATACAATTTGTTCGAATAAACTGTCTTTAATGTTACAATATAAAAAATGTTCGTTGTAACTACAAGATTTTAAATTCTACCGTACATACTCTATCTACACGTATTTCGTTAACTGAAAATAATTGAGGAGCATTCTTTTCGGCGATTTTAAGAATCATTTATTTTCCTTCCATACAATATAAGGTACAGCATTTTCTAAAGTTTCTTTAAATCTCAGAATTGTATTGTCGTGCATGGTCAATCTGTTAAGTATGGGGTGCTTTGCCGTAGAAATGGATCGACAGTCCCTATAATGATACAGCAAGGCAACATTTGTTTTTAAAGGAAATGATTTATCAGTAAACCGATGGTCAAATTGATTTACATACTTTGTGACCAAGTGATGACCAACAGAAACAATTTCCATAGGATTAACGATGTACTTACTCCGTAGGTGAACATTCCATACTTTTTTCGTTCTGGTTGTACACGAAAATATTTCATGTTTGTGAACATGACTATCTCTATTAAGATTTACACTCGCAAGTTGTGTTTTATTACAAAATTCCTTGCAGAAAAACGTATTTCTTATTAACAACTGGTAATAGTTTTTGTAGTCATTAAGCAACTGAAAAAATTTTCTGTGATGAGGATTTTGTGGTACGATGTATTCATCAATGTCTACAAAAATTACTCTGTCCTCAAACATACTACTGTATAAGCAGTCATTTAAGGCAGCAAGGGTCCCAAAATCCCACAATTCGCTTACATTCCCTGTAGGTAAATTCCAATTTTTTACTACTACTGTCATACTGCCAGATTCGCTTAGTTTTCTTAAATATTCGGTAATGGAATAGGATACGCTTAAATGATAAAAGGTAAAGCGATTTACTCCCATACTGAAATAGTATGAAATAAATGTAACCAATTTTGGTAAATCATCCATGGGACCAAATAGTGGTCTAACACAGACAGTCAAATAACTATTCATCGGATTTTTTATTTTATTTCTACTTCTTTCAAGAATTTGAGTATTAACGGGTATCAATTTATCCGGGTAATTTTCCACTCCAATTGGGTAAAGTGCAACATGAATTCTAGTGTGATTGTCTAAACCCTGTAAGTCTACGTAACAATTAAAGGATGCAGCGGAATACACTTTAATTCCTTCCTCAATAATCGTATATGTTAAAGAATGGCTATTTATACTCAACATTTTGCCATTCGTCTCATGATTTTCTTTGAAAACGCGACAATAATAAGTTTTACCGAGATAAGTTTCATCTTTGATTTTATACCACTTCATTGGATTATTTCTTATGATCTCTCGAGCAGGAGGCATTTTAACAAGACCAATAATTCGTATAAGAGACAAATTCCTGTTCTGTAATAAAAGAGTATTCCTTGAGTAGCTTCTTGTGTCCAGGTGAGCACTGTAAATGTAAACTGTGTCACTAATTCTTATCCAAGAATTGCTCCCGAAGTTAGTTCGGAATGTTTCATGAATATTTCCCACGAGGAAATTGTGTCTACTACTACTACTTGCATTGCTAGTGCACTTGTCCAAATTTAAATATTTAGATTCATTTCCCTCAAAAAGTATTCCTCGAGATAAGTGTGAGTATCCACTGTTATTACTGTTATTGGTGGTATTTACCGTCAAATATACAGTCAAGATGCCCAATATGGTTATGACGGGTAGTGTAATTAACGAAATGCGAACGCAAGAGTCGCAGCAGGAAATTGAAATCAAATGAAAATTCAAATTAGAAGATATTCGTCGTTTTAAGTGCTTCCGGAGATTACAGCACCTGGCTTTCCCTAGAAGACCCATTAGCGATGTCTTGTTACAGGGCTGGGCTATAATTTCTCCCGGGAACACAGCTGCTCTTCATTTTCTTCAGTAGTAGGTAGAACTAGAGGCAATAAAAAATGAAAAAACTTCATTGTAGCATTAACCTTGTATGATTCACTTCGAATCTAGCTCAAGATCTACTGGTTTGTAGTTGTAGTACCGTTAGAATGTTTTTGTGATAGATAGAATGATACCTAACAAATAAAAGTAACGTTCTTCGGCATGTTAAATAGAATCCGATTGATTCCTGTGTCAAAGAGGGATATTAAAATTTATGATCTCATTTATCACTTGATTCAGGCTTTCACTTGCATGTTAATCAAAATACAGTTGCCGCACTGAAAGTAGTCCAGCAAACGATTTAAATTCAAACAATAATAAGACTCCTTGGAACGTCAACTGTCTTTAAGACCACGATAGGAACATATTTTAGGGAAAACATCACGGATATTTACATGTAATATTCATTTCTGGACATGTTTTCTCATCCCACTCTAGTATAGAAATTAGTACGCCAAATACACCTACGTCTAGTAGCCTTCGGTAGTAATAGTCATAATAATATCCGAAAGGCTATAGGTGCTCACGCAGGTGAATGCAAAATGATATTCTTTATTCACATTCACAAGTCTTTCGTTTTGTTGGGTGAATTGAACAAATTGCGTGTGTAGACCGTTCAGTCTGTTCAATCTCAAGGTATCAGTTACACAGCTTTTCATGTACTATTTCACAATTTCAGGTGTAAATGCCACTTCCATTGTGCAATTGTACTCCAGACTTGTAACACACCTTTGTTCAATAACTGGATATTTTTGGATTTCTATTTTCCATTCGCCTTACGCAGAAAAATCGGGGAATTTAATTCTCCAGTGAAAGTCCTTATCTCATTCACATTTTGTCACTCGTGTCAATAACTTCTTTTCATACGGATGGCCAGTCGGTCCACATTTATTTGTTGAGAGTGTCCAAACTACAGAAATAAATGTAGGTCGTGTCTCAAAGTAGGTATTGAGGCTAAATTCTCGAAATCTATAACATTAAGTTAGTCAATCGTTTTTGCGGAAAAGTTAATGAGTAAGTTTTTTGGTTTGTTGCGTGCAGGAACCTGAAGGAAAATAATTTTGATTTGAGATTTTGATTAATTAAAAATATCAGTGATATTGTTTACACAATGAAAAGTCTCAGTGGTTTTCACCGACCAACAGTTTACAGTTTAAATTACGACAAAAGGTGCAATATACTTGCGCCTTATGCAGATGGAAAATCAGTTAATTGGAATTTATTACTTCTTACTTTATTATTAACATGTTGTGACTGTAGAAGTAGCACTTTAAGATACTCTGAACAGAGCTGCATTGATTTAAAGCCAAGATCTGCCGATCAGTACAAAGAACCTGATTATAATTACTTTTTTGGATTCGAGAGACAACAAGAAAATCACTACCGTAAAGGGAAGAGACATGTCGATTACGATGTCACACCTTACCAGTTGAATGTGGTTGGACGACGATACAGGAGAAATTCAGATCTAATCGGTAAATAATAATATACAATGTAATTATAGGTTTTCGGTACTTCTTTACATAGGAGAAAGAAACACATGAAGCTGCGCAAGGAACACATGGTCAAATACAAGCGTCTACTACAACAAGCTTTACAGATTCACCACTTGCATCAGAACAAAGATAATATTATGTAGATTACATGTGATTCAGAAATATTTTAGTTATTTAAAATCACCTTTACGCATAGTCACTTTCTTGAACCCTTAATTTGCATAACCATAATTCTTTAAGCGATTACATATTATATTATAGAAGCTGAAGGAGTTTCATATGATTTGAAATCGTATATTCTGTACGATACTTACTATACCTACGAAAATATTACGGAGGAAGGAAGGCAGGTACATTCTGCTTTGAAAAAATGTTACGATCCTTTGGTTGCACTGTAATGTTTATGTGAAGTTTAGCTTAAAATTAATGTAGGGAAGTATAGCATAACTCGATCTAGTAAGAACATTAGAGTTATCTTTATATATAATTGCACAAGAAAATTTGGTTTAAGAATAGTGATGAACAAGTTCTATTATATTTAGATGCCCATGTAGTTTCAATCATAGCACATTGACTTGAGAAACTGTTACATATTTATAAGGTGATAAAAATACACTTAGCTAGTCATCTCATTTGAATAATAACTGTTGTGTATAATAATGTGGTGATAACGGGAATATGATTCTTGATTGTGTAATTTGTGTACTTGTGTAGTTAGAGTCGAAGGTGCAGAATTCGAAGGATTGTTACTGCAAAGTAGAATAACAGCCAGTGGGGAGTTCTTGCGTGGGGGCATTGGACTCGTTGGAAGTTTTCGTTTTCTTCCTTCGTTGTTTATGTACTTGCCTTGTTTCGACTTGCCTCAATCTTCAGTTGTCGATAGAGGAAGACCAGTGAAGCAAGGAAATGTTAGCTTTATTTGGAAAGCCCCAGATCAAGAATCTGGTGACATTCGTTTTATGTAAATTGCCTTTGCTTACCTATAATAAAGTATATCAACTTAATTCAGCTTTCTTCCCTTAATTCTGAATATTTAACTTGCATTTTTGAATGAATAGCGCAAGTGTGCTAAAGGGTCAGAATTACTGGATAATAGTATCAAATCCTTTGTCATTCAACCCGTTCCGTAAGTATCGTCAAATGTTTGCAAGAAAAGCTTTTTGCTATTGTTAATTTTAAACCATTTTTTAATTTGATGCTTTAGCATTTCTGCTAAAATCAATTCTTTTTAAAATTTCGTTTTATAAAAGCTATTTATTAATTAAAAGCTGAAGGATTTTCTTTTCCGCTTGAAATTTTCTTAAATGAAGTTTAACCTTCATTAAACTTTCTCTGAGACCTTTCTCCTTTCAGCGTTACTTTCTCCGGGTTTTCTCCAATTCGAGTTTCTTTCTCCAGCCTTTCTCCTATCAGCATTACTTTCTCCACACTTTCTCCCACCAGCAATCTTTTCTAATTTTCTCAGCATTTTTCTTTCCATATTTTCTCTAATAACAGCAGTTTTTCAATAGGCTTTCTTTTTTACTTTCGCCAAAAATCTACATTCAATCTATTTTTGGGCACTAAAGTAAAGACAATAATTCCTGTGTTAAAAAAGGAAAATAATTTTGCAGAATTTTTATAAATTTTAATTTGGGTGGCAATTTTTTTCGGTACATTTTTTCTTTCCCTGGAAGACTTTCTTGGAGTAACATTTTAGTAATAATTTCTAGTTTCCGCTTTTCTGAGAAATAATTGGGAGCATTTTTTTCGTGTAAATGAGAATTCTTTTGGTATTAGTATTTGTATTACTACAAGCTTCGATATTGCTTTGCTTTGATTTAACTATCTGTGAGCTAGGCACTGTGAGAAACCGATATTTTTTACAGCAATCAGTACTGCAAGATGCGGAACTTCCTCAGCCTGTTTCCGAATATGTCCATTGGAGGGGTACTGTGGAGCCAGGGAGGCACTGCTTGTCATGCAATATAATGTAGAAGATTTCCGGGACAAAAGAGAACTCGAATTTACCATGGGGGGAAAACTTACGACAAATGATGTATACAAGCTACTTCAAATTACAATTTTTTTGCTTCTTATTTACCAGCAAACAATTATATCTAACTAAAGTTTTTCCCGACAATGCAGACATATTTAGCAGTGGCCTTCAGCAACGATTACAACGAGTTGATAGGAGCTGATTTAACAGTGTGCTATTTGGAAAGAGGACGAGCAAAAATTAAGCATCTTCTCATTGAAAACTTAAATGTTCCACCGTACGATCATAATGAGGTAGGGGAAGGAAAATGAATATGAATCGCACAACAAATTAAGGGCATAACTCTGTACCTAGGTATATTTTATTCAAGGTGTTAGTTTGCATTAATGAATCATTTTTGTATGAAGATACTTGAATTGGAGGATTTTGATTTGGATGGAAACATGCTGTGGTGCCGCTACCGTCGTTTCATAAACCCCAATACAATAATAAATCCGCGGACTCCTGTGTATCATTTTTACTTTCGGGGAAACAGAGATCATTATACAAACAGTAAGATATCCCTATTGAAAACTAATATATTCTGCAAAACTTGTCTCTAATATCATGTGCTTCATTTACAGATTTCGTTCTTCCTCGAAGAGATAGAATTTATCATTCCAGCTACATGAGAAACTTCAGCTTTGCAGTCAATGAAATAGTTTCAAGTGCAAATGCAATTCAATTCTCTGCCATCTGCATCAATATCTCTATAGTTTATTTCACCATTTGCTTCTTTCTCTGCTAACAGAAGAGCTCAATTTAAATTTTAATAGTACTTATTGTTATTTTATAAATCTGATACCAACTTAGGATAGGTAACTATTTCTTTGTTATTTAAATTGCTTGATCGTGTTTTTCAAGCTGTCGAAAAAAATAAGCAGAACAGTCTTTTACAATTTTATTACACCTAATACACCTACTACTTTCACTTAAAACAAGTTTGAGCAACAGTGGGGGAATTTGTCCTACCTTCATAATAATATTAAACACAGATATTTAATTGAAGTTAAAGAATAGTCAGATCAAAGTTAAGCAGCTAATCCTACTAAAGGTATTTTATGATAATTCAAATGAGTTAGTAGTAGCTCGAGGTAAATTAATCGGGTAATTTTGTCAGTGCAAATTTTGTATACGTATACGTAAGCTATGGTACGGGTTACTTTTATTTTGTATGATGGGCTTTATATGTCATGGGCAACCTTAGCCGTTGGGAAACGGGAACCTATTATTTCCTAGTCAGTTCGAGTCAGTTCAAACTGACTCAGCAATGGGCACCCATTGCCCAACGGCTCTGGTTGACTATGACATATACGTAAGTTAAAATTATCCGTGTATTTCTGAGAGTGATTATTCGGGTGATCTAAAGGAAATAAGCATCGCAACATAAATCTATGCTGTAACTTTGAATTGAAACTCTCAAAATGATGTTTGTAAAAGAGTGTATAATTATGCACATACGACGAGATATTAGGGCATATCAGTTCAATCAGAATTAACTTAGAAGAACAACTGTTGTTGCTTTATGGTTAATAGAAGACTTGTATATAATATATCTATAATTATATAATTTGACAAAAAATGATTTTTATTCAGTGATATATTAAGTAGGTTCATAAGTAAATAGTTCATTTTTCATGTAATATGCGTGAGAAAATAGATGTATGTAGGTACATTGAGTAATTGAGTTTTAATCTACCATAATATAATGGAATCATTGTGACGAAGACAGATATTGTGTGACGTATCTATTCAATTCTATATACTGCAGGTACGTCCATATGAATTTTTTATGACATTCAACTAGGCCCAGTATTTATACAGATAGTTACAAGTTACAATCAAGCAGCACACGAAGCAACCTACTTCAGAAAAGAATTGACTGCACCTTGAACTGGTAAACTGTGAACTAATAAAATAGTTTATGGCAAATAGGATACCTAACCTACAAACAACTACAGAAATTATTGAAGGCATAAATTAAACGCTATAGTTAATATCGAAACTTCTCCGGAAAAGTTATAATTTAATGAGACATAAAAATGCCTCGGAATGTTACCATAAATTAATCTAGCTTGTAATTGGTATCTTAATGCAAGTGAAGACACAAATGTAGAAACAGAAATGAACAATAAAATGATAGGAATACTATAGAGTCCTGTAGAGAAAAATATTCATTTTTCGAGACAAAGTAGTATTTCAGTAAAGCTAAGTCACACAACATGCGGGAAATTAACATGGTTTTATTTCACATAAAATATACAGTTCAATGATTGTTTAATAGGTATATAAAAATTTGACATCTTTTTAATATAGGTACAATGTATTTCCACAATAAAATAGAATCAAAACACGTGAAATTGAGTGCGTGAAGTACTTGTTCACTAAAGTTTTGATTTTTCTTTTGGAGGGTCGGGAATCCATTTATATGCAGGAAGTTTGTCATGTTCTAAATAGATGAATACAAATAAGTTGACATGTTATATCAGTTCGAGTATATACTCGCTGTCTACATTTTTCATGCTATACTATGTATTAATGAATAGTTGCTAGAATAAATTGGTTAATAATTTACCTGGAATGGTGACCAACAGAGGAGTATAAAGGCTTGAAGCGCAATCTACGTTTAAGCATGCCCCCGATATGAAACTAGCAGCAGGGGACAATAGGAAACACACTGCACTTGAAACTTCGTCAGGAATACCGTTTCTATGCGTGGGAAGACGAGTCTTGACAAAATCAAAAACATTGCCCCCATAATTAGCCGCGGCTGTGGACGACTCTATCATTCCTGGAGCTGTCAAATAAAGGGCAAAAGTAACATCTCAAAAATCATATCACACATGAAATTCAATACAAAGTACAGATGACAGATAAACTTACTTACCAACACAGTTAACCCTAACTCCATTTGCAGCCCATTCAACTGACATACTCTGAATATAAAACAGACACATTGTTACATTCAAATGCAAATTATTTATTCATGCTCGCAGGCTTGCTTTAAGTGGTTATTGTTCATTTGTAGCTTCAAAGGTTAAGTTTGAAATAAATTATCAGTACAGCTAGCAAAATGAATAGAAAAATTGACATTTAATCTGCAAAAATAAAGTCAAAGTTCATTTGTATGTACATAAGCAAAGTACATTTAAATACCTTTGTCAAATTCAGCACTCCAGCTCTCGCAGCCCCTGTGTGGCTCATCATTGGAAATCCTCTCCACATATCCGCAATAATATTTACAATAACACCCCCATGCTCACTGAACCATTGGTTGTAGACTTTGACAGATACATGGAATGAAAAAGAAGCTTGTAAGAAAATGTTTTAATTGAGATGTAAACAGTATGTAAAAGTAATTTTATCATACACAACACATACATACTTTACATACCTTCTCGACTCATTAAAAATGTCCCAGTTAAATTTGTTTCCACCACAGCGTTCCATCCTTTTAAAGATATATCAGCAGCTGGGGAAGGAAATTGGCCACCTCCATTGTTTATAAGGAAATCTATTTTGTGGTATTTCTTTAGAGTATTTTCGATCAGAGATCTATAACAAAACCAATATATATAACAGAGATCTATAGAATAAGAATAGGGAATCTCTTCAGTTAAGGAAAATCAATTTCCGAAATCTTAATTTATTAACATATTCTACATATATTAATATAGCTCCTAACGCCAGATTACATAGCTTTAGGTAAAGATATTATTACACCAATTTGCATTTATAAACAGGTAAAGGTAAAGCTATAGTATACAAATACAATATATGAATTTCAAATTTCTTTATAGCCATTTAGCTATAAAGGGTTCCATCCAACATACTTGACTTCGTCTTCTTTTCGAATATTACAGGTGAATGATGTTACTTCTCCTTCGGAATCGATTTTAGAGAACTCTTCAGTTGCCTTTTGCAATTTTTCAGCATTTCTAGACGCTATCACAACTTTGGCTCCTAAAGTTAACATAATAAGTAAAACAGGCCCATGTTAAACGAACGAGATAGTAATTTACTTGTTGATAAGTATTATTATGTAGCACCTAGTAAAAGTATAAAGCATAAATGTACGTAATAGTATTCAGCTTTAAGAAATTCGTTCTTATTCTTACCCAAATGCATAAGTTCGTATGAAATAGCTCTTCCGATCCCAGTACCTCCTCCGGTAACTATTGCTACACAATTCTTGAATAAATTGGGTCTAAAAATAGACATTTTGGCAAATCACTAATTTTTTGTTCCGACTTTTCTAATTCAAAACTATTGTATAATTGACACAATTCTCATTCACATCAAGTATTCCCGGAGTTAAGGGG